>JAOUQW010028587.1:0-10908 GCA_028565825.1 Olivaichthys viedmensis
TATTTGGGCCAGCAGTGACCGTGGCAGGAGCACACTAACACACACACACACATACACACACACACACACACACACACTTTGGCTCACTCGCCACCGTAGCCATGTTCTGTAACTCAGCACCGCAAGCTGCCACCTCCGTCCATGGTGCACCTCTCGTCAAATGTCATATGTGAGGTGTCGTCCACTCCGGAACAATGAGAGGTGTTCAGTTTCAACATGGGACTTAGCGACATCCAAACTTATCTCCGACACATGCAGCAGAGGGTTTTAGCAGCTGGGGGATGGGGGGGGGGGATTCTCTGTCATGTAACAGCAGGGCATGGGGGAGTTCCTCTGTACTTCCCCTGCAACCTGAGACGGTAAAAATAGGAATTTGCCATGTGCCACTTGAAAATTTCCCATTTGGCCCTCAAATTTTTTTAAATATTCCAATGGGCTTGAAGTCCCATGGGTGGAGAAGGGGTGAAACAGAGAGGCGACATGGCAGATGGCTATTGGATAAATGCGGCCTATGCCTTGCAAGTAATAAATGACGAATAGCTTCACTATGAAACTCAGTAATAAACAGCTGTGTTGAATATTAAACAGAATATTAAGTGCAATTAAATCTATGTGCTTTACAGAAAAACTACAAGTGATACTGGAAGTCTCTAACAGGAAGGTATGACGTATGCAGGAGGGGATCTGATAAAACATGTATGAATGAAATTGAGTCTGTAATACGTGTTAAAAGGAGTTCCTGGAAACTACATTTACTGTTGAATCCGGTTAAATGGTGACGTGTGCTTTGGACCAACATGGCAGCTGTGATGTTATTACAGTATTTCACTACTGGCCATTCCCTAATTACTGGCATAAGGAAAGCAAGCAAGAGTGTGTTTTTTTTCTTGCTTGTTATTGTCCAGATATCCTGTCTTCATCAAGAGAATTACACAAGAAGAATCTGACTCAACCTTTAAGGAGAAGAGAGGGTGATGAAGGGGAAAAAAGCAAAAGGAAAAAACAATACAAAAACAGAAAATGCAAGTACTTTATGCAAGTACGTTTTGTCTACACTACACAAAATATACTTGACTTTCTGACCCCAGGTAGTCTTACAAAAACATTTTACACCTTCAGCTCCAGATCCACATGGACGCTCGCTTGGTACAATTGCCAACAAAGTGATTTCAATGACGTCTAGTCTAAGCAACCAGAGATCTGATTCAGAGAGTAGTGCTCTGCATCAACAAGCTATTCCAAATAAACATCTACTTAACATGAAGAAATTATGTGGAAACATCTATCAGGCTAGAATTATCTGAATTACCAGACTGTTCCTGGTGGTCCACACCCACGGTCATATACAGGATGTCATAATAGAACTGGGCAATACGAAAAAAATAAATACTGCAATAAATATTTTAGCAAAATATAAAATTTTTATATATGATAGCATAATAATTATGTGACAATAATTAGAAATGAGTATCTTTCGATTTATTATCCAAGTTTGTTTTCACAAACGTCCTGGTGAGTGCGTACAGAATAAATTAAACATATTCAATATATTCTATATTTCATATAGAAATGGGTAGGCATACAAGTTATTACAGAATAAATATACTGTATCACAGTCAGAAAGGGAGATGCACGGTTTTAGGCCTGCATGAGCAGTGGACCAGAGAGAGAGAGAGCGGCCTGGGCAAGATGAGCATGTAAGCTGTGACTGGGGTTCAGGTGCCTTGAGTGTTTATTGGAATAAAGGTTCAGATTTATCGTTTGGGGACTCGAAAATGGCATATAAGAACATATGAAAGTATCTGGAACGAGTATAATCTGACTGTGTGCCACTTGTGAGCTTATGTGTAAGAATAAACGAACCAAAGACCACTACCATATTTTTATTGGGTTGTTTTATCTATAGCACTTTATTTTGTGATTTTTTTTTTTTTTTCAGAATAAAAAACCCCAAAGATTTTTTTTGGTGTTCCATGTTGGTTTAATTACAACCGGCTACATATAACTTAAAGGAACATGATGGTGCAGCTGTCAATAAATAAAGGCTAGTTCCCACTTGACCTGCACTGATTTAAATTTCTTAATAGCAAAAAAGGTGGCATTTTTGGACAAAGATAATAAAGAAAATGTAGGATGTTTCCAAGACATAAAATGTTTTTAAAAAAACACTGCCTTTGTGCCCAAATATTGCACTTCACTCATTTAGATGGGATTCAGACTGATAGATCATGAATATTCCTGCCCCAGTCCATATAGCATAATGTCAGAATTCTCATTCTTGATAGATCTGACTTAGTCTAAGACATTCGGTGAGATATAGAAGGTAGGACTCACCACTGACTTACAGATGAATACACCATGAATTGGATTGAACCCCATTCTTGCCAAGAGCGTTCTCCGTATTGCGCATGCAGAAATTCTATCGGCGACTGTTCAACGTGACATATTGTCCTCTGACCTTCTCTGACAACATCTTTCATTTATTGTGAGGTGAATGAGTGTATATGTGTGAATGGGCAGAATTGTGAATATGTGTGTACAGAGTAATATGAAAGACAGTGTGGGTGTATGAATGGGTATAAATTTGTTTGTGGCACATGACTTTAGTTGTGTGAGGACGGAGCTGGCCTGGTGTAGCTGTAACTCATGAAACATCCGCAACCACACACACACACAAAGGTTGGTACATGCCAGGTCAGATGGTGTGACATTCAAACAGCACAATCCAACGGCCTATCAATAGGATACAGAAAACATTTCTCGCATAGTAGGAAGAGGGCAGCTGACAGCAATTACACAGACAATCTGCCCTGAGAGCGGGCTTGGCTTACAGAGCCACCTAGTGTCAGTCATTCATGGTGTGTGTTGTGCATATGGGTGTTTTTATTGGCCAACAACTAATACAGAGACACAGTACTTTTATTTTTGCAGATGTTATAGGCAGTGAAATTACATTTGAAGCTTCATACCTCCTTTATTTTATTATGTTGCTGCAGCTATGGTATTTTGGTAAAACTGGCATATTATATGCAAACTCTACTAAAACAAATAAATGAAAGATGTTTTTGTGAATTATGCTCTTGCCCTTTGAACTCGACAGATGCAAGACGTAAAAAGACGTTCTTGTTGACGTTAATATGATGTCTAGATTTCGGCCCAGAAAGTACGTCTTTCCGAAAGACATAGAAAAGACAACTTTTGTGTTCAAATACAAGATATTAAACTTAGTATAAGCCAAAAAAAAGTCGTATATTTAGGGGCCTAACTGAGGCGGACCATGACCAACAAGTATACCAATGACAATGTTTTTCTATGGGCCAGTAATGGGCGTCTCTGGTCAGTCGGTGCTCACTGGGATATAATCCCTTAGATTCATTTCTCACATGCACATAACCAATATTTTGCCATTTTGGTTGTAAGAAGCAGGAATTTCTTCACCTTCAGTTAAATTAAAGCACAATAAATAGTCTGGTCTAGCACTGTTCTTAGAATTACAGCACATACTTTTGGCACTAATAAATCAATCAGAATTCATCTGAGATTCCCGATAGCGTTGTCAATCAGCTCAAGCTTGCTGTGGGAGATTAGTTTGTAGTTCGTCAGTAATGGGCTATCTGCGTCGTAGATTAATCCAGTTCACACTTATGTGGTCTGTGCATTAGCCCCTGCTCCATATAGCTCGCCCCCTAAACCCCCCCTCTTCCCCAAGGCACCTGCTATAAAATATTCCTAGCACGGCCACTGCTTTCGCAAAACCATTGTTGTCTATCTCTGGTTTCTGCTGCAGAGAGAAACGAATATTGATTTTCCATTGAGCCAACAAAATGGCTTTCCCCATGCTGAGTAAACACAGAAAAATATCTTCACACGACCCTATACAATGCTAAATCGTGATCATACTAAATGCGCTAAAAGGTCCTCACGTGAGTCTACTGCTGCTATGTTTGTGTGTGTGTGTGTCAGTGGGTTCTCAATGGGTTTCTCAGTGCTAAAAGTTGTATTGGGGATTGAGTGGATTCAAAAATATCAATACCATGACATTGGATTGAGACAACCACAGGCTACTTGCATTAATGCATAACTGGGGATTATTGAATTGTATAGCGCAAACAGTTAAATTGAGAGGGTTTTAGCAGGTAAAGAACAAAAGAATCTCACAGAAACACATCATAGATCTGAGTATTTCATCATTCATGTAGCTTTGATTTTAAGAAAACCAAACAGGCCAATGATGTTAAAATAAGAGTATTTTGAGCATAGTCTGATGAATTTCATATCGTGGTTTGTTTCATATAATTTAGAGTTTTGTATTTTTATGCTCCATTACATTAAAACTTATGAGAGGCTATAAGCAAGCTCATGCACCAATAGACCCCATGGGAGGTCTTGACCCCCTGCTCATTTTCCCCCCTCAGAGTACAAGTGCCCTCTTAGCTAGCATGTTTCATAATTGTGTTTAATATGGCTTGCAGGTGGCTCATGGAGCAAAAATGTGCGCAAGTTGTAGGACACCGGGGTTTAACCCCAGCTGTGTCGTTATCCAACATTTGATTCGCGATGCATAATTAGCTTCATGGCTTTTGGCCAACCCCTCTGAGGCACAACTGGCCGCCCATGGAGTCAACGCCAACACAGATGCCTTGCCATAGGTTTAGAGTAATCACCAGGTCACACAATAACAGAAAATCACACAAAGGTCTTCAACACTAAGTGCAGTATGAAATCTGTAAATATTTCATTTGTAATATTGAACTTTTGTTTCACCCTGTCGCTAATTCCATTCAGCCAATTTCATCAAACCGTTACGTTACAGCTGTTTCATGCAAGTGCAGTTCAGCTGCATAAATAAGTGATAAAACTGTTTACTTAGTGTTAATTGTAGATTAAATTGTAATTCCTGAAGATTTTTTATTAGCTAGTTTAGTTCAGGATTCGTTTAACACATTATAGAGCACTCTCTTGTTCTTTTTCTTAGTAACACAATTTAAAAACATTTATGCAAACAGTGCTGAACTGCAGACTTAACAAAGCTCATTAGAAGAACATGTGAAATGTAACATTTCATTAAATCTTTTGGGGAAAAAAGTTTGAAAGCGGTTAAACAGAACTCGTTTGTTCTTTAGTCAAAAGCTAACAGACAACAACATAGTGTTGTCTCATACTTTTTTCTTTTGCCTTACTTGTTTTTCCTTTTTTTGTGTGATCTTTATTTATGTGTACGCTTTGGTATTTCACTGAACAAGTTCATATGTTCTCTGCAGAAGTTACTTGTGCCATCTAGAAAAAATACTTCACTAAAAACGTGTGTCCTGTTTGAGAACATCAGCATTGTTACTTATAGGTTGGAAACAGGGTTTATGGTACACTCTTAGAAAAAGAGTTCTTTAAGTGTTCTTCAAAGGGTTCTTTATATAGTTAAGGGTTCTTAGCTTCCTAAAATGGTTCTACTTGTAACCCTGTCTGATAGGGAAACAATCTGTTGTAGGGTTCTACAAGAACCTTTAAGGTTTTCCCCTTAAGGGTTCTAAATTGTACTCTTTTTTCTAAGAGTGTAACGGGGTTTAGGGTTGCAGCTTAAGGCAGTCATTATTCCGCTTATGTTATTATTATGCTTATGTTAGACCACGTGGTGCCCATTGGAAATTAAATAAATTAATACTCCATCTATGTTAAATTGAAGCAACATGGTTGATGTGTTTAGGTTCGCAGTCCTACACTCTTCGGAAAATTCCCTCTGGGGAACCCTTACAGGTTCCAGGTTCCTTACACATACCAAAGCAAATTCCTTGTATGTGAAAACCTACTTGGCAATAAACCTAATTCTGATTCTGATTCTATGTAGAACCCTACAACATAGGGAAACACTATTAGAAAGGGTTTTGAGGAAAAAACCCTTTTAGGGTGATGGGAACCCTTAACTAACCCTTTGAATAACCCCTTTTCTAAGAGTGTTTGCATAACAGGGAAAACAATGACTTATATTCAAATGTTCTTCATGTGATCTAAACCTGTGAGTCATCCAAATTGTATGAGTGTGTGAAAGATTGGAAAATTGGAAGAGACAGTAACACTTACAATAACAAGGCTGACATAAGGTTTGGGGATGCAAAGAACTTTTCTAAGACTACTGTGGATTTTTGTTTCATAGCAAAAGAGGACATTTTATTACATTCAAAAGCAATAAAACTAGTTTTTCATAAGATTGAAAATTATTAAATAGATTTTCCACTAGAAGTTGCAATAATGGAAACAGGGACATGTGAAAATCAGTGATCATCAATCTAAATGATCCCAAAAGAATTTATGAAAGAATACTTTTGTTGTTTTTGACTTTAAATTGTAAAAGATTGCAACTTCATCATTTAAAAAAGTTTTTGTTTTAAAAAAATATGTCCAGTTTTACCTGTTAAACTGGTGTCTCTATGGACGTAAATTGACCAATTTTGGAAGAAGGACCCATTTACCTTTTAGAAAGTCCAAACATTTACAGGTAAACAGTATGAGTCCTTTATATATCCAACAAGCTTCATATGTCCCAAGTGAATTATAGTGGAAACAACCATGCCAAACGGCAAGAGTAGTTGTAGTGCGATAATAGGCAACAATAATTCCTATTAGATCTCCAGTGTTGAATGATGTTGTTAAGTGGAGTTTATTTTACACCATGAAGAGGTACGCAGGACTTATATGAACACGTGACCTCGTTAAATGTCTTATTCAGTGGGTAAGATGGTTGAAACACACAGAGTTTTAGCTCCACAGTGGTGTCCATTCTGAGTGTCATTAATCAACTAGCCGGGTCTTATTCTTCTGTTTTTTTTGTTTTTTTTCACTTTGTAACAGATGATCCCTAAAATAGGCTTTATGCTGTTATGCTGCTGAACTTGCGGATATGGACGCTCTTATGAACATTCTTATGAACACTGTAACACCTCCTGTCTTTGCAGAATAGGCTACCAGATCCCAATGTTTGCTGGATTCTGCATCATGTTCCTCTCAACAATCAGTGAGTGGTTCACACTTCATGACCTACTTTATCCCTCCTTATCTTTAGCATTTAAATCTACACTTTATAACATTTAAAAACTCCTAAATATAAATATATTGAGGAAAAACCTCATGTAATTTGATAAACATAATTAGAAATCTGATTAAGATTTTACATGCAGTATAAATACATTACCAACATCTAACGCACACACACAACGCTCAAGCTAATGCTCCTGTATTTATATCATATCTCTGTCTGAATTGTCCTCATCGTTTAGTGTTTGCCTTCTCGTCGAGCTACGTGCTGCTGTTTCTGGCCAGGTCTTTGCAGGGAGTCGGCTCCTCCTGCTCCTCTGTGGCAGGTACATGACATTTTAAAACGTCCACATATTCTTCATGAAGCCTTTGTGTACATTTTATAAAGGATTGTAAAATAGTATGGCCCAACCTCACTGATTTGGTTATATTAAATATTAAAAACGCTTCATAAATCACCGACAATCGCCACCTGTGTAATAATACATAATAATAGCACTTTTCAGTAACCCAAAGACGCTTATAATGAGTAAAAACATCACACATGCATGCATAAAAACATCTATATACAGATTTAAAAACAACTTGCGTAACAAGCCCTAACAAGCTTCACTAATACTTGATGTAATGTCAGCATAACATTCAATAATGTGCATGAAATGATTTATAATATACAGTACAGTGCAAAAGTCTTAGGCACATTAATTTTTATAAAAATTCTGTAAAGCAAAAATGCTTTTAAAAATAATGAAATTAAAAGTCCCTGAATGTAAGAAATTACTATAAAGAGCAGTAAACAGGAAAAAACTAAAACAAATCAGTGTGTTGGTGTTTCGCAGCCTTTGTCTTTAAAACTGCATCAATTCTCTTAGGCCCGCTGTCGTGCAGTTTTATAAGGAAATCGGCTGGTAGGTTGTTCCAGGAATCTTGGAGAACTTGCCACAGTTCTTCTGCAGAACATTGGCTCTCACTTGCTTCTGTCTCTGCAGTTAAAATCCCAAACAGCCTTGATTCTGTTTTTATCTAAAAAGTGCTCTAGTACTTGTCTTACTTTCTCTAATGACTTTCTGTGTAACATCTTCTTTGGAAAATGAATGTTTGGAAATGTGAAAGTTGCTCTTTTCTAGTGACACACTAAAATGCAGAAGACATAAAATAAACATCTAAGACAAAAAATGTAGGGTGCTAAGACTTTTGCACAGTACGGTACATAATGCAACCACTTGTTACAGTTGTAAGCTATTGTCTGAGGCTTACTCAGTGACACTAACAAGTCGGAAACTCGGGTCTCATCGTTATTTACGACGCGCCCACGTGTAATTGCGCCTTGTAGGGACGTTCATGTGCAACTTTTCATTTGGGGACTAGAATGAATGATAATTCTGAGAGCAAATGAAGGGAGCCGACGGGAGGGCGGGTTGATCAAATTGGTTCTGTGTAAGCAGGAAATGAGGCTGTTACGAGGTTAAAGTGGCTGCTAGAAAAGAGATGTTCAAAGATCAAACGACAGAGGAGAAAGGAAAAAGGCTAAAAGGAGCAGTTTTGACATGTTAGGTATTACTTAGGTTATTAATATTCATGATCTATGACCTATTAGAAAAGGCGTTCCTCAAGGGTTCTTTGGATAGTTATAGTTCAACACTATTAAAAAAGGGGTTCCTCAAGGGTTCTTTGGACGGTTTTGGTTTTACACTATTAAAAAAGGTGTTTCTTAAGGGATCTTTGGATGGTTATGGTTATACACTATTAAAACAAGGGTTTCTCAAGGGTTCTTTGGATGGTTTTGGTTCTACACTATTAAAAAAGGTGTTTCTTAAGGGATCTTTGGATGGTTATACACTATTAAAACAAGGGTTTCTCAAGGGTTCTTTGGATGTTTTTGGTTCTATACTATTAGAAAAGGTGTTTCTTGAGGGATCTTTGGATGGTTATGGTTCTACACTATTTAAAAAAGAAAGGGTTTCCTCAAGGGTTCTTTGGACGGTTTTGGTTCAACACTATTAGAAAAGGTGTTTATCATGGGTTCTTTAAAGGGAAATGGTTCTACACTATTAAGAAGTGTTTCCTAAGGGATCTTTGGATGGTTATGGTTCTACACTATTGAAAAAAGTGTTTTTCATGGGTTCTTTAAATGGAAATGGTTCTACAATTTAAAAAAAACAAAGATTTATTTGGATAGTTATGGTATCGCACCTTCCATTTCCAGCACGATTCAATCGACATCTTGAGTACAAGATGTTTGTGAAAAGAGTTTTCACACGTTGCCTCAACATTAAGCCATTAGCTCTGTTGGTAATATTGATAAAATTCGGGAAGTTTAAAATTTACTTTTGTTTTTCTTAATTTTACCCCATTTTTTCCTCCCCAAATTTTGTCATTATTAATTCCCACCCACTAGTTAGTTCCCTCTATTGCATGACAGCTGTCAATCTGGGAGGGTGAAAGCCAACATGTGCTTCCTCCGAGACACACGAAGCCGCTGCATCTTTTCAAACTGACACTCATGCAACATCACAGGGGAGCTGAACACACTTGGAGGAGACACTAACTGCCCTCTTCCGTATCCATGATCTCACAGACGTCCATGATTGGCTAGTGTTGTTTCCCACTCAGAGTTCACTCTTCCAACTGATGCTGCAAGCTGACAAACATTGTTCTTACCACTTTTAACCATCATTTAAGGTTAAAGAGGACATCAGAGTTAGAAACTTCGTGAGACTTTGTTGTTCAGGGTCACACGGGCCACTGTTAAAACAGCTGAAGGTGATGAATATTTACACCCGTCTGGCTGGTTGTCTCTGTTTTTAGTACCTGCATGAAAACGGCGTTGTGCATCGGGACCTGAAACCCGAGAACCTCCTGTACGCCACTTCAGCGCCAGATGCTCCTCTCAAAATAGGTACGGATACCTACCTCTGATTTCCTGTCTAGGACCTGCATCTTGATGGGATGTTCCTTGTTAGGAAATGTTTATGGATTTTAACGGTTGGGTGGTTGAGTAACAGTTATGGTGTCTGTGGGCAGGACATCTGTGTTGCAGGAACTCATCTCAGACTTTTGTGATGTGGGTTTGATGATCTTTTCAGCTGACTTCGGCCTGTCAAAAATCATGGACGACCAGGTTACAATGAAGACAGTTTGTGGAACGCCGGGATATTGTGGTGAGCTTGTTAATATTGCCTGTCTATACACAATAGACCATACACCATCAAAGGAGTAGAAAGCGAGACATGACTAACCCTCTTTCCGTTTCCTCTTCCTCTCATCCTCACGTCTGCTTCTGTCCTGTCTTTTCCAGCTCCAGAGATCCTCCGGGGATGTGCCTACGGGCCTGAAGTTGACATGTGGTCTGTAGGAGTTATCACGTACATCTTGTAAGTGGCTCGTAACTTATTCTGCTGTAAGTGATGTGAATATTTGTGACCCTCCTGGAGTAGCTCTGGTCATTTGAATGACAGTTTGAGGAAATCCATGTTGTGTAGCTTTGACTCAAGATGAAGAGGCTCATCACCTCCTTTATCAATAGCCAGATATAAATAAAGGACATTCCTTTTCATTTCGACGCATATATTCATTATTATAATGTCTTCATGTCCCGTGAGTCACAGTTGATGCTCGCCAGAATAGAAGTTGCTCTCTATGTACAAAAATAGATCAAATGACATGAGCATATTGTTTTCTTGACATTTTCTGATACATGCAAAATATATAACCTGTTAATGTTATACATTATTATTATTATTATTATTATTATTATTATTATTAATAATAATAATATTATACATGTTAGCACTGTTGTTATGTTATATGAATTTAGTATTATCAAAGTAAAGCTTAAGGTCACATTAAAACAATATAGCTTTATATTATTATATGCTGTTG
>JAOUQW010028588.1:0-10907 GCA_028565825.1 Olivaichthys viedmensis
GCGTGCAGTGTTGGGTGATGGTGACCTCTGGTGGTGAGGTGAGGGAGTGCGGGCAGGAGCGGGCCGAACTGTGACACTCTCCCCAAGATCTTGATGATTTTCTGAAGCATTACAATCCATCCCGAGCGCTTCGCTCAGCTGAGGCAGGTCTACTGTTAATCCTGAGCATCACTCGTAGCTCAGCCAGTGGAAGATGTTTTATCTTATATCACCCCTAAACGTTAGGAGTGCTAACTCTATATGATTTTAAATACAGATTAAAAATATACTTCTTTAATTTAACCTTTTCATAGCTACTTTTATCTTGTTAAATACACTTTTCATGATTCGAAGTACTAGTACTATATTTATAGTAAATTAATTAGTGATTGTACATAGGTTCTTTAATGTGCTTTATCATAAATACTTTGTTTTGACTTTCTGATTATTTATATGTAAAGCACTTTGAGATTTTGAACTCAAAATGAAAAGTGCTATACAAATGCATATTATTATTATTATTATTATTATTATTATTATACCTTCAGTTGTCAATAAAATATCTCCTCAGGGGAAAACTCTCGACTGTGGTGCCCCAGGCTCTGTAAACGGGAGAAGAAACAAATATGTGGACCACCAACATCCAGCCAATTAGGACAATCTCTATTTGCCTGTCAATCATGCTGTCTGTTCCCCGTCTTGCACTAGCATTCAGGTGTTCTAGCCTAGGCATCATGCCTCCATGTGCTTTGGAGGCATGGCTTTGAGGGAACACTGAAGAGAGGGGCTGTATTGGTTTGGAGTTTGAGTTTCAAAACAGATAGCTCCAGCTAACTGAAACTAAAATCGCTGCCTATATGTTTAAATAATACCGCATTGAGCTAGTTAAACTGCTTTAAGCAAGTCCGTAATGAAGAACTTGCACATTATGCCAGTGTTTTTCCCAAGCAATGCAATTGTTTGTGCTGTAATCAGGAGAGGCGTTTGAACTCCGACAATGCCACAGCCATGCATGGCTGGACCAAGAGAGCATAATTGGTCCTGCTCTCTGGGTGGGAGGGACAGCATTTCTCTCTTCCCTGTTGCTCAGAGTGAAGCTAGCCAATTGTGGGGATCTGTTCTCTCATGTATACAGAATAAGACAGTTCACGCTCTCCTCCAAGCACGTTCAGCTACTCTATGACCTTGCATGAGCAGCAGTTTGAAAAGAGTCTCGAAGGAAGCCAGTTTTAGCCTTCACCCTTGGTAGCTTGGTAGCTGTCTTACGATAGGGGAGACTCAGCTAGCAGGTGGAAGTAAATTCCTAAACTAGAATTAAAAAATTTTAATCTAGATTTAAAATAGAATTAAAATTTAGATTTTCAGATCTGTCTTTCTACTCGAACAGTAAATTTGGTATTCAAACTCTCTCACCTCTCACAGAATATTAGATTACATGTGCACACCCCTGCTCAACATGTGTCCAATTTGAGACAAACTCCCTCTGAAACGTACTACTGCTTCTCCGCAATGGAAGGGCTGATTCAGTGGCGCAGCAGGCACAGGCAAAACTGCCGCCTGGAAATCAAGGGCTAAATAGAGCTATAGACACGCTGGCATTTACTCAAACCAACAGGTCGTAAGTCTGCAAGCATCCAGCTAACCTCAACACCCAATCGAACCTCTGTGCCTGGCTACAGAAACGCACTCAGGAAAATTCCACCCCAACATCGGGGCTGAGAATGAAAAGACAGCTTGTTCCAGTGGTGGAAAAAACACTGTCAAAAAACATGAAATAACCAAACTAAAAGCCACTCTGAGTGTGCAGTGAGCCCACACTCATTACACCACCCATCGTTAAACTAAACAGAACTGTGTGTGTGCGTAGGGGCATTTTTAATCATTTCTAAGAAAAGCTGCAGTGATCTCAGAGAAAAAAAATTTGTCACCAATGAAATCAAATCAAATACACACACACACAACTCTATCAGAAATGTAATATTAATATTGTGTTAGGAATGTATTAATAATACATAGAAATTCATATTGCATCACCAAGGAAATTTGGATAGTTTGCTTGTATGATTTATTTCCAACAGAACTCTGCATATTCTTAATCAGTTTGCTATGAAAAAAGTGTCACCAATTAAATGGCATACACACACGCTCATGCTGGGCAGTAGTGTCTCTACAACTGCTGAAGCTATTAGTTTAACTACTTTTCCCAGTAGAAAAACAAGCCGATTAGCATCTCAATCATATTTTTTAAATCAAGTAGCTTGTAATTTGTTAAACAATTTTATAGACCCAGTAGTTGAGTAAATGCATTGATAAAACACTACATTGTTTCATTTTCTGAAAAATATACTGTGTATTACATCAAGTGATGTATTTCTTGTTGTTTGTGTGTAAGCACAATTGACTCAAGGTTACTGGCTGCTAATGAGTCTGGCACTGACCTGAGAAGAAAAGAAAACCTCAAACCTGAAGCTCTTATTCTCGGCAGGAAAAGAGCTGGTGTTTCACCACTTTCAGGGCTGATGCTTAGAATCAATCATTTATGCAGCTTCAATGTAGTTAAGCTACTTATACCATTTAACTAGCTACAGTGTAGCAGCTACGTTTCTAAGGAAAGCTTTAACGTAGCTGAGCTACATTTTTTGTACATTAACCTGTATCTTAGCTACAACTACATTTTTAAAGTAGGTTACCCAGCACTACACACACTGATTTCAGTGCTACAAATACACATTTCCACATTCTTCTACCTAGACAGGTGTAACTACAAGACATGTAGGATCACACAGCCAGTGCAGCCATCACAGCAGATTGGAGTGTGGTCTGCTGTCCGCCCACACGCTCGGCTGAGCCTCCAGGGGAAAACACCCACCCACTCACACACACACACACACACACACTTTCTCTCTTACATGCACACACTAACAGCTCCCTGTTTACACTCTCTCAGTCTGACCAGGCCATGTAAGTGTTCTCTTTCCTTGAGCTATTTATAGTCCTGCATGTGCTCTTGCAACTCAGCATGCATGTGGACCAACACACATGTCTGAATCCAACAAATGACATCACAAGCAAGCACTGACCACCCTGTAGTGTTCACACCATGAGCTTTAGCAGGTGAACCACGGCAGCTTAGAAGCAAAGCATTAGGCCAGATGAAGAGCAACAGGTGTGCGGTTTCATACTGATCGTCTTTAAGCAAGAAACTGAATACTGCTACCATTAACAATATCACTGTTAATAAATGCCTATACAATTTGAGTGCCATTCTGTGGAGCTGATGTTCATCTGCCATTTACTGTACAAGAACATCGCTATTAAACCACAGGCAGCATTAAGAACTATTTCTGTCCTGGCCCAGGGAGGGATAGGAATAAGAACGCGAGAGAGAGAAGGAGAGGGAAACTGCATTCACTATGAAACTGTAAACGCTGTTGTCAATTACAGTTAACTTCAGAATTATTGGCACCCTTCAAGACGCACTGATTCGAACTTTCAACTCAAACAACTGTAGAAAGTACTTAACTTTCCTCTTGAAAAAAAATATGTGGAAAAAATTATTGATACCTCTAAAGAATATTTAAAATAAATGCAAACAAACTGTTATCCTTGACCATTATTTTCGGGGGGTTTTGCTCTCGGTCTCCAGAAACGCTCCTGGGATATAAATATGAGGTTGCACACATGTTAAATCCCTGAAAAGAGCGGTCAACACAAAAGAGACAGATGGTTGTTGACCTGCAAATGTCAGATAATGGATATAAATAATACATAGCCAGTTACAGATATATGATGCATACATCATTTTGGAGTTTTTGTATGTTAAATAGGCAATAACAATTGTTTTTGTGAATTGTGCAGATAAAAAGGCTGTGGTTCCTATTTGGTTCACCCAATATAGTTATAAAGACCTACAAATCTAAACTGATATTCTGTAATTTAACCTCATAGTCACTGTTTCACAATAATAGCACATGCACAAAAAAGGCCGTCTGGTGCCCCCAGTATTGTCCCAGTATTCCAAGTGCCCTCTTTCCCCACCTGCCTAAAGATAGGAAAACACTACATGACTTGAAATTGGAACAGTTTTTGAAAACGGAAATGTGAATTTATTTATTTATTTAAGTGTCGTCTTTTTGTTGTAATGGCACACATAGTAGACAATTTCACACATAATGAGTTTCATCATGGCATATAGGCAATATTATCATGTGACAAACAAATATGAAGCTGGACATACTATATTTTCTTAGACATTTTCGTGCCTTTATATGCACAAAGAAGAAGCGTAATCTCTTTGTCGGTTGTGGCCGTTTTTACAATATACATTATAATTACAAGGCTCATGTACATTTTCTGTTATAAAAATCAAAAATGTTTGGAAATATCAAAAGGCCTCTGATCATTCAGAAGTGATAATGAAAGGGTCAGTTCGAGCTCCCGACCCTGAAAATCTGAGAATTTGATGAAAAGGGCAAATCATGAATAAAATCGGACTCAAAACTAAGGGTGGTACAGTCAAATTTTTACATTGCAATATTTAAAGTTTTTGGGACAGTAACTACAGTATATACTGTATATCACGGTACATATTATGCATTTTTTCAAAATCAATCACGTTACTGAAGTCTTTTATAAACTTCTCGTATCACGTAAGAATTTAAATTTTTTTTTATTGTCATTAACTGTAATGAAACAAAGTAGGAAACAAATGACACCTTTGTGTCACGCGCACAGCTGAGCGCGAGACATAGCGGGGCGGTCGCCATGGCGACAGCCGCCACGTGCTTGTGTTTTGGTTTTCCTTGTCTTTGTCTCGTGATGTGATTGTCCCCACCTGCATGTCGTTTGTTAGTAATTATTAAGTGTTTAAATACCCGCTTGTGTCTGTCCTGTATTGTGTCCTGTTGTTTGTGTGTTTATCACGTCTGTCGCGGCGTGTGTTTCGTTACAGTTAAAACCCGTTGGTAAGAGAAATAAAGATGTTGTTTAAAGAAAGCTGCTTCGCGTTTGTGTCCGCACTCCCGCGCCTACACATCGTGACACTTTGAACATTACGCCTAATTTACGCTTAACAGGCGTGAACACCATTCTTCTCATGAGTGTGAGATATTTAATTATAGTGACGTGCCACTGAGCAAGAAACTAATCCGGACCAAACACACACATACCTGATATTCAGTCATTCTAAGACCAAGAGATACACAAGTATGCACCTAATTTTACTCACAAGCAGCGAGTGCTAAGTTCTAATCTATAACCCACATTCCGATGCTCCCATAGATGCCAACATATAGCCTACCTGTACATGTCAGCCACATAACGGCTTTTGCTCACCCAAGAAATGTACAGACCTATTAGAACAAGGACACGGACACATACACAAACGCACACACAAACGCACACACACACACACACACACACTGACCAACTGTACTCACAGATCAAATCGTAGGTTCTGTCTCTCTTCAAAGAAGTAGTCCAGAATGAACTTGCGTACAAAGTCTGGGTTTAGCGTGTTATCGATGACTTCTGTCCTCCCGAACTAAAAGACAAATAGAGAGACACAGTCAGCAATCCAAGTAACGCTACAGTCCACCTAGGATTTGCTGATCTCATTAAAAATCGTTCTTTACTGGGAGGTCTGCAAGCAGATTGGCGGGTGTGTTGGTTGAATGTACACATACTTTCACTGGCCACTAAAATAAATTATTGTCAGTAACTTGCAAAGTACACAAATCCGCTCATGAAAGTGATGCACTAACAAAAAAGAGTTAAACCATAGAATGCATAGAATTTTACAGTGGCATTTAGGTATTACTTTTTTTGGGGGGTGGATTTAGTCACTATAAGTTAATGGCATTGTCATTCCCCCACCTTACCCACCCATATTCTGACAAGCCCCGCCTCCTGCACTACGACTGGCTAGTAGTTCTTACTCACAAGCAGTCTGCCGATTGCACACATACTGGAAGTCGTTCACATTACTGTAGCAACCATAGCAAAACAGTGGAACTTCAGGATACGTTCATTTTTGTCCAACCCGTATTCCAAAAAAAAGCCCTTTGTGGATATTCGTTTACATGGGTTGGTAAATCAGTTGCTATTGTACTCATTATATTATTCATATTATTTTATGTCCTGCCTTGGTAGTCCATCAGGGGCATCCTGTTATGGTATTACACCAGTGTGTGTGTATGTGTGTGTGTGTGTGTGTGTGTGTGTGTGTGCGCGTGTGTGTGTGCAAGTGTGCTTTTGATTTGTTCTGCGTGTGGGACACATTGCAGCAAATCAACGTCCACGTGTATACTCACCAGTTGAGCCAGCAAACCTGTGTCTTAACTGTATCAAAACATAACCTAAAGTGGCAAAATGTGTGTGGGTGGGCTTTCTTTCTCCTGCTACAGCCAGAGATCAATAAAAAAATGGCACACCGACAGTAATTGAAATATTACTGAATAACTGCTTATAAGCAGTATTACATAGAAAAAATACCTTCAAATTAAAACTCACATTCTACACTTTAACCTTAAAGTAATTATTTTACTTAAAATACAATATGCTGAAGTGCAGATCCCAAAGAACAAAAACTGTATCACTGTCCAATTACTTCCAATTACTTCCAAGTTGCACTGTGAATCTGTCAGCTAAAGGTTTGACAGATTATAGCATCCACAACTTAATTGTGTGTTACAGTATCTATCGCAGAGTGGTGGATAGGCAGAAAAGACCCTTTATTTTTCAGTTTGCCAATTTAATAATCATTTGCTAACAATCATGTGAAAGAAGCCACAAAGCCAAATTTCCCCTAGTTTATGTAAAACAATGGTCAGTGGTGTGAATAAATGTAATTCCCCTGGTCCTAAGGAAACAAGCAATATATATGTATATATATATAATATAGATTTTTTTTTTCCCCAGACATCAGCTAATTGTATTTTCAGCAAGTTTGCTGCAAATTCCTGTGCATAAGTGTTTGCTGGCCTGCGTTCATATCTAATTAGCAAGGTAATTATATATTTGAGACTAATATTATCAGTTGTTGAAGTTGACTAACAGAATATTTCACCCTTTTTATGGTGTTAGTCATCAGTTTCAGATTTGGGGAGCTAATTACTGCTCGACAGCTGTGAATCAGTGAGGTAGCAAAATCTGGTAATGGTTCACACGTTCGGTCATTGGCTCTGTGAAGACAAAAATACAATCCGCTAATGGATTTTTCTTTTGTTTTTAAGTCTCTTTCAGACTGGTATAATTCTGAACATGTATAAGTTCTAGGTATCCTGAGAATGTGATCATTTCACAATGCTCAGTTTTCCAGAAGTCAGTTCTACTGTATGTTCTGTACTATTAGCCACATTTTCCTGTGTTGTTTTTTAAATTATGAATTAAAAATAAAAAAGGAACATCCGTGATATTACATGTAAGTATTACATTTCCAACAGCCACAATTTTTCTGTAGCTGAATTTCAAATGGCATTCTATTGGGTATATAGTGCATTACGTAGGGTCTACAACAACACTGTGTTATATCCTATGGAGTGAGCGTATATAGTGAATGGAAATAACTATAAGTTGGAGGGGGTTTAAATAAAAATTAACTATGCCTGTGTGAGACGAGTTGAAGTCGGAGGATTTTTATGGGGATCTCAGGTAGCATAAGGAATGTAATATCAAGCTAAATATCTGCAAGAACAACATTATTGTAAGTGAGCAAATAAAGACAAATCAGAAACATTAAAGTTTATAATAAAATTACGAAATTGCCTCCTAACGATTTTCTTTGCCTAAGAAAGCAACATAGTTTTCACCTTCTGTGGTTTATGAGATATGAACTCATTAGGCACAGTTCCACAGCAGAAAACTTTTCAGGAACCCAGGAACTCTAGGCGCATTTCTATCCGAGGAACCAGAGCCTATTTTAGTTCCTGGGCTGTCTCCAGGACCCTTTTGCTTCTGCTTCAGGATAGGTACTTTTCTGAGGACCAGGAAGTACTAGGGTGGAGCTTTGTGTAGTGAACAGCGCTGATTAGTCAAGCGCAAGCTCTATAGACCAGCCTTCTTTCCCGGCATTATAAAAACCTGCATACAAAGCAACGTTTCTTTTGTTTTTAGTCAAGTGGTGAATCAAAAACATTGCAGGTATGTGTTTTGTATTGCGCCTCAAATGGCACGCAGCTCACAGAAATCAGAAAAAAAAGCTCAACGCATTTGGTCTTACAAAGCTCCATAAATGATAATATCATATCTGCACAACAAAGAAAAAAGAACAAAAACGTCAACTTAAACTTCTGTTCACTGTGTTGCGGTACTTTTGCTGCATGCTGAAATTTTGGATCCGTGGCGCAGTTTGCCTCACTTCTGTTAATGGCCGCTGTAGTGTGGTGGAAACACAAACCAAAAACTTGCTGGAACTGTGTAGTTCTTGTTCAGGATAGTTCCAGAACTGTTAAATTCTCAAAAGGTTCCGGAACCCCAGTGGAAATGCGTCTATAGTGTATACTACTAATGTTCACTCTCATCTGTGCTCGTATAAAATTACAGGTCAATTAATAATCAAATGCATTTGAATACTAAATCTTTTAAGTAATTAAAACTTTACGGACTTAATATTTACTCCTCCCTGTTGATCTTTGTCTTATTTAATTTCCATACTCTTGCCGTGTGATAGGCAGATTCAACTTGGGTTTGACATAGCCTACTTTTTTGTGGCATCATTTAGCCAGGTAACACACGACTCACTAGCCAGCAACTGAATAAGTATTCTGACTGCCTACACAAGAAATAATGGAATACAAGAACATGCATTATGGCATTGTGGTGATGTCTTTCTAGTTAGCAAACTAGTTGGATGCTACATTGTTGAGATGTAACTTGTGTATATTGTGTTAATGCTGGCTACATTTTTGTGTGCTATCTGGGATAATTCTCAGTGTCTTATATTCTGGAAGATACAGTAGTTATTTTGTGGATTTTGGCTCTACTCCAATGGCAGAGTCTGTCTGTTATGTCCCAGGCTGCATGACCTCCAGGGCATGTTATTCATCAATAGGACCAGTAATATCACATCTTAATAATCTTACCCATTATTGCACGTAATATGTCACGACACGGGTCATGTCTACACAGGAGACTACGAAATGTCAGATGATCTGAGCCATGCTGAAAATTCCCAGCATGCTTATCTGATTTGAGTACATTGAAGTTCCTGCATGTACAGCCATTTTAATGGCTCTGTGGAGGGGCTAATGTAATTAGTCAAAAAAAATGTTAACTTCATGAATTATTGAGACTGTTATTCGACAAATAATTGAGCCTGGCATTTGCATGCATCCATATTTATGTGAACACATGTGACATGTCAGCAGGTGCCCAAGAGATAGCACTCACCTCTCTCCACTCCTTGTTGCCGATGCCTTGGGTGTACAGCACACAGACTGCAGGAGGAACAGAAATAGTGTTAAAAAAAGGGAACAGACAGAATATAGCTCAAAAAAGGCCAGAAGATCTGTAGGATAACTGACTAGTGAGCCAAAAAGAAAGCAGGTCCATGGCTCACTTAAACTTTCTCTCGATTGAGACTCAACTTCTCTTATTTACTGTATTGTAATTAACACACCATAAAATATGGTGCGGCCCTTTACAGTGTTTTAAATGGGCCCATCAGACTGCTACCAATTAAAATACAAAATATTATTATTATTATTATTATTATAATAATAATAATAATAACATAAAAAACTGAACATACAAGATTAAAATTCATGACGTATTTTGGCCCAGAAACAACCCAAGTTAAATAGCCTTGATGTAACGGAAGTAAAATGAGGGAATTGAATAACGCATTAAAACACCCCAAATAAAAATTCCAAACTGTTACACTGTGACTGTGCTGTGAAGAAATGGAAGTGTTTTAATACTCACACAGGAGCAACTGAGAGCCAAAGCCAGGTAGCCTTGGCTATATACAGTACAGCTCTCCCAGTACATTCAATTAAATGCATCTGAAGTGCCTGAGAGTGCTATTACTCCCTCTTCCCCAAGGAGCTTTTCAGTGGGTACGGGTGCATATGTGTGTGTGTTGTCTCTCTGTGTGAGTGTGTGTGTGTGTGTGTGTGTGTGTGTGCGCCTGAAAAGGGAAGAACTGGGTGAAAGGGTAAAGAGGCAACCAGGTGGAGCATCTGACTGGTATTATGCCAACAGATTTGGTCTGTAAAAACATCACGTTGGTACAATTGGAGTACGATAGACATTGCATTAAAGAGTAACTGATAAAGGACATGTTATCTGCATTAATATTAGCCGTCTTAGCTGTGCGCCCATAGCCATTCCGCTGGCTAGGAGAGCTCTGTTAATGCTAAGAGACTGGAGCAGCAGCACTCAGCATTAACGAGGCCGGGACTCAGCACAAGGGCCCACTTGCATGAATGTACATCTGTAGGGAAACAAGGCCAAATGCTTGGCATGGGCTAAGACATACCAGCATTTCTACCAGCATTTCTACCAGCATAGCTACTCACTGCTCAGCTATTAAACTTGATATTGCTCATTTTGAGGATATTTGTGAAGTAAAAGTCTTGTATGAATTGAGCTGCCCTCTTGAGCTCCACTCGCTGAACTGATACAGAGATTAATCTGAAAGGATTAGCTCAGAGTTTGCAGTAATCATTGGGCAAATAGGCAAAAGCAATGATGACTGCACCTACTCAGCAAACTGATCTCTAAAGAAACAAGTTTCGAACATAAATTCTAAGCAGAGGATTGAAACCAATTACCAACCCTCCCTCTCTCCCAATCTAACCTGTCTCTACCCACCATCAACACCATCTACCACAAGCGCTGCATCCGTAAGGCCACCAGCATTGTGGATGACCCCTCCCACCCCTCTCATGGACTCTTCACCCTTCTGCCGTCTGGCAGAAGGTACCGGA
>JAOUQW010028589.1:0-10907 GCA_028565825.1 Olivaichthys viedmensis
TGTGTGTGTGTGTGTGTGTGTGTGTGTGTGTGTGTGTGTGTGTGTGTCTGTGTGTGTGTGTGTGTGTGTGTGTGTGTCTGTGTGTGTGTGTGTCTGTGTGTGTGTGTCTGTGTGTGAGTGAGTGTGTCTGTCTGTGTGAGTGTGTCTGTCTGTGTGTCTGTCTGTCTGTGTGTCTGTCTGTCTGTGTGTGAGTGTGTGTCTGTGTGAGTGTGTCTGTCTGTGTGAGTGTGTGTGTCTGTGTCTCTGTGTGTGTCTGTCTGTGTGTGTGTCTGTGTGTCTGTGTGTCTGTGTGTGTGTGTGTGTGTTAAGCCCGTAAACTCCTGGCCAGTTGTTTATTATTGTTATTATTTATTCATGCCGATGCTTCTTATTCAGTAACTACTATCGATTATTCCGTAATTACCGTGGAACTAATAAGAAAGTTACGAAAGTGAGTAACGTAACTCGACAAAATCAGGGTCCGAAACGTACATTTTTCATATCAAGCGGAACTACCAAGTGGCAAGCACGCCAAGTGTCACTTAATACCCGCCACTGACGATTGGCATGTGCCCTATCCTGGTGCCACATGCCAATCAGGGATTAAACCCTGACTGATAAGTGCAAACACTAATTAAACACGACTTTAAAAGTCGTTTGTAAACCGAATAACTAGTTTTCGATATTCCTTTCTTGGAGTCATGATTTGCAAGCCTACTTCTTTTCAAGCATTGCCTTCTCAAAGGCTGTGAGGTTTTTATATGACTAACAGCTTTCTGCTTAAAAACGAATGGAGGTTTGGTGGTCAGACCCATCGATGAACACGCCGATATGACCATCAAGCTGCGTTTCATGCAGTTCCTCTCGCGGATAAACGACGGGGACAGGCTTGGTGAGTCTTATCAACATGAGCTGCTGTTTACGGTGTGTCCTATTTCGTTAAATTTCAGGATACACTTTGCTCATAGCTGATTGTTTTCATTTGCAGATGTTACATTTCAGAACCCTTTAACGCCGCTAGAATCAGCACTGACCGTGCTAGAATCTATCTCTACAGAAACAGATGTTTCTCAAGAGGTACTGGAGGAAGTCCACACCTCAATCAGAGAAATGGTGAGATCTGAGCACTTGCTGTTACCAATGTGAAACGAGTGTTCCTTTTCCTGCCTTATTTTGCTGGTATATAAGATGTATAAAAATCAGATGTATGTTTTGTATTGCAGCTTATTATTATTTGCATCAAAAGCAAACAGTTTGAAAAAGCTCAGGAGATGCTGCTTAAACACTTTCCCAAAGGAATGGATTCAGCTGGCAAGGTAAATTACTAGTAATACTGTGTTACTGTAAATACTCGAGGTGGGGTGAATCCATTTTTAGTGGTCGGTATGGGGGATGTTTCTCAGACATTCATAGGACTTTGCGCAGTGTATTTTGATCCAGTTGCATATTCATCCTTAGAATGCTGTAAACTTTGCTCTTCCTGTTTTGTAGAAGAAGCTGTATGTAGACCTTATCAAGAGACGATGCAGCACACACTCTGTGCTGAACCTGACCTCATACAATGAATTCAAACAGGATATGTTGGACTTCACCGAGAAACTCTACCACATCCCAGAGCCTTTCCTAGTCAAGGTATGACTTTCCGAGTCTTGATGGATATTACGTGGATCCTTGGCTAAAGCTATCTATTTGGCTAACATTAGATATCAGTTTGTTGACTCTGGTGCATTAACTCACAAGCCCCCTTTCATATGTTTGCTATATATGTTTGGTTGCATATTTATTTATTTATTTAGAGTCTAATTTTGTTCCTATTCAGCACTTAAAAGATGAACACTCAGCGTTATTTAAGAGAGCAGTTTTGCTTCAGAGATTTATTAAAGAAAAATCAGCTTGTAATTGTTTTAAGCACGATTGTGCAGCCCTAATTGATTCCTGAAGGGAATGTACGTCACCATTCCTAAAACGAAAGATGACTTTTCCACAGTAGCATCACCATCATGATCAGCCTTTTCCAGTAAAGAGTAACGTGCCATATATTGTACAGGCTTCAGTGTCGGTGCAGGTTCATAGGCCGTTCATATTCTGCATAGTTATGTTGATTGACATGCTTGATTTTATTTGTTTTCTTTAAAGATGGTGAAGCTCTCAAAACAAAGACAAAAGCCTCAAGTCATCAGGCCCATCAGTGAGCAGTCGCTTACACAGGATAGCACGACCAATGAGCAGACGGTTCTTGAACTTCATCCTCCTTCAAATTCGCAACAGAACACGGCAATCAAAAATAACCTACGGTGCATACGTAATTTCTGTTATGAATGCTATGATTTGGCGTAAAAATATTTTAAATCGATCGATCAGTATTTAACAAAAGTGCTTAAGTATGTTAATGGTTTCATTTGTTTTATGTGGATGCAAACAATGAGGTAGTTAAAAAGACGTGGTTGTGTCCTTTTTGCTAGAGCATAGTCACAGTTTGAATTTGTACTGTGCTGTGTAGTAATTTTAAAAAAATTATAGTTTGGGCTTTCACAGTATTATAGTTTTCAATGTTCTTTATGAACATATATCGATATTAGGGCTAGCCCGAATAATTCGAATACTCGAGTATTCGATTCTCTTTTTAGTATTTGGAAGTCTTTTCTTAAGCCTCAAAAATTGTAGCCTAAACTAGAGGTGTGCATGGGACTTTTTTTTTATTTTTATTTTTTTTTTTAAAGCAAACATAAATACCTTAATACATATGAAATGTCTTTAAATGTCATGATATTTTTTCTGTATGACTGACCTCATTTAGATCTTAAGTATCTTTGAATTCTATTGATCATCTGTGTTCTCGTCCCTTGTCACTCCCTTCCTTAGCAGAGCTCTATCCCCCTCTCCTTTGGTCACAGTGCACCTGAACCTGGGCAACCTGAGGACCATCTATCCAGAGCTTGCAGAGCATTTTTCTGTCTCAGTTCCCTTCACTCAGCTGGAGGATGAGGTGGAGAGGGAGGCGCTGCAGGAAAGTGAGATAGACCCTGACTCAGGGGAGCTTTATCTCAGACTCTCAGAGACTCCAGTGGACGTGTTTTTGGATGAAAAGGGGCAGAGAGTATGTGTGGGTGAAGAAAGAACCTCTGATGGTGGTTTGGCATTACAGCAGCGGTGTGCTGGGCCGAGCTCTTGTGTGCAGACTAATGCTGCCAGTCAGACTAAAGTGCTCCAGAAACACTGCACAGACCAACATGTGGACCAGGAACAAGAAAGTTCACAAGACACGGCTTCACTAGTAGGCACACGTGTTCATCCACCTGCTCCGCCCCCTGACAAAGGCAAAAAATTGCCTGGTGGTGCTATGTCTGCAGTGACAGTAGCACAGTTAGTGATCGAGGAAGACAGTCCACAGAATGAATTGGAGGCCGCTGGTTCTCAACACACTCCCAGTCCACTGAAGGGAGAATCCAGCATAGAGGATCCACTCAGCTCGCTGTCCATCAGCTCTACACCAGTCAGGAAATACCGCAGACCGGCTCCCCATAGGTAAATTGTCAGTCTTAGCAAAACATCCTCCAAATGACTGCAAGAAGAAATATTTGTCCCTCATCATTCTGCCTTAATATATTAGTTGGATGCCCATCCCACCACCATCTAACCTCACAATATGTTGTTTTTAATTGTTTAAAATTTCCTTAAAAGACCCATTCTTTGGTGTCACCAGGGGCCCATTCTTCGTACGTGGATTACTGATTTAGCTGGATTGGATTGTTGATGATTTTCACACGATTCTGGATTTGTCCGTTCCGTATAATATAATACTGTGTAAAGAGGAAAGCTTTCAGTCGAATTATTACCAGATTATTAGGATGCAAGTGAACACAGCTAGTGTTGGTTTGCTGTCTACTATGGTAATTTATTCCGTTTTCCCCCTTGCGTCAGTTCTATAATAATTTGCCGATTGCTCTAAAATAATTAATTTTGTCTTCTTCCAGGAAGAGTATTCCCAGTGAGCCAGAGCCTGCTTCCCCGCAGCAGCCCACCGAGCCCCAGAACTGCTCCACCCCCAGAAATGTGGAACGCGACAGCTCTCCTGCCCAACACACACCTGATGAACATCAGAAACAAGCCACGAAGAGGTGTCTCATTCAAAAAGCTCTTTTATTAGTTCATATTTTACCTCCTGTACTCGAGGGCCCGCTGCTACAGTAGGACGATGAAAAATAGCCCACGTGCTGTTTAGATTATGACCATACACAACAAAATATAGCAGCAATATTGTATTCTGTATTGTTTCTAGCTAGAAACCACACGGTGTAAAATGCCACATAGATGAACATGGAAGCGTATTGGAACAGGGCCCGCTGTGGTGCTCGCACCGCGCCATGTCTGGTGTAAAATGGGTTTAACCCTGAACTCGCACCGGACGCGTCACGTAAGCGCGACGTCATCCGTTGCGTAAAGACCTAGGTCAATCCACACCAACGGGATAATTTAATATCCCAGTGAGCACGCGGGAGGATGAAAATGGTTTTTATACAGTGTTCATATCAATACGGAAAGATTGGGCCAGCTGTAATTACAAAACACGTCACCTAAAAACACGACATGAGACAGTGGAACAGTGAACAACCAGCACATTTGTTTATTTTGTTTCCTCGTGTTGGTGTAAAATGGGTATCATACCGTACACAACACTTTGCTGTGCATCTACGTTAAATGCGTTAAAAAAGGGCAGCGTGACGTGTGGGCTCGAGTTTGACACTGAAAGCGTAACTGCCGCGTGTGACGTGCGTCGGGAAAAAAACGCCTTAAGAAATGACGTGTGGGAGCACTTTAAATTATCGGACGATAAGAAAAATGCTCAGTGCAAAATGTGCGGTGAGAGGTTGCTATACCACGGAGCCCTCGTGTTTCTAAATTATTTGTATTCAATTCATTTCATAAATCTAAATGTGTCTTTTGTTAGTTGAGTTATTCCGAGTTCTGGATCCTGTAGTAACTGAATCATGTCCTCCAGGCGGCACACAGCGAGTGACAGTCGAAGTGAAGAAAGTGTAGAAAGCATCGTGATAGACTCGCCACCCTCAACTAAACAGCCTGTATCCTCCCTTAAACGGTGTGTACTTTCCTCAACTGGCTTTCTCCTTTATTACCTCTTTCTTAAATCTGATCAGTTTGTAAGAATTCTTCCTGCTCATTTTAAAAGATTGGTGTTATTAAAAGTGCATCCAGCACAGTCAGTCATTGTTTAGTGCCCATGTAAATGACATGGTTTATAAAAAAAATATTTATAAGCACAAATTGATAATAGCCTCATAACGTCATTTATTTGCATATGTGGAAATTATGCGCATGACTAATACAGTACAGTACAGTACAGACTAATATGATATGTTCGCTGTAGGAGACAGTGGATGGCTGTGTCTGGGGTCCAGGAAGAGTGGAGTGATGAGGAATCATTATTCTCTGTTTCCACTAAAACTACCAGCGGTACCAGAGACTCTCTTATGTCTTCACTACAAAAAAAAGAGATGTTAATTACGTACAATTCTTGATTATGTAATGTTTCCCATTTGCTTGTGAAATTTATTTGATAACTGAGTTTCAGATGTAAGTACAAGTTAGTAGGGTTGGAAGATGTGACGAAAATCACCATATTTTCCAGAATTTGGTGTATAATTATTATTTTGAATGCTAACAACTTGGTTCTTTTTAAGTGTAAAATTAATGAAATACAAAAAATGTTTGACTGTACACCAGTTAAACTTCTTACACTTCCTGGAAAAAAAGCTTTAGTGATTTTTGCCTTTTGCTAAAATGGATCATACTTTTAATAATGAACACCATTTTTTTTATAGGTCAAAGCTCAAGTGACAACCAGGGCAAAAAAAAGGTGAGAATTCCATCCTTAATACAATTAACAATCCTTAAGACAGTTTAAAGTCTCATTTGGCAAATTTCTAGTGGGATTTTATGCAAAATATGTTTTAGCAATTTGTCTGTCTTGAAACTGCAGTTATAGGTAATATTTCACAAACATTGACAAGTTCTTTGTTTCAATTATTGCAGATAAATTTTGTTGATGGGTGAAAAGTGGCGAAAACCTATAGTGGGAATTTTTTTTGACAGGAAAAGTACTTAAATTGCGCATGATCATGATCAATCATGCGGCATGATCTTCATCATGTGAGACTCCTACAGTAAACCTAAATGTTAAACGTATATAGGTAGGAAGAGTTCAGAATATATTATTCTTTACATTTTTGTAGGCAAGACCATAATATGTCAGAGAGAAGTCGTAAAAATGTTCTGCTTTTCATGAGGTTCGAGTACAAGTCATGATGTGTTAACATGTAAAATACGTTATGTCAGCAATTTATTTGGCATATGCTTTTAATTAAACGCTTTAATTAAACCGGCGTTATCAACGTTGAACGAAGAGATGAGGAAGGTTTTGGCATAACAGCAGCAGAGCAGTAGCCTACAGCAGGACTGAGGAGGAGATGAGAACATTTCTCAGTTTCATGCTAGAAAATAACACGACTTCTGTATTTTATGTGAAATTATGGCACATTAAAAGGCAAAAAAAAAAAATTCATTGATGGAAGCGTGTCGACGGCAACCCCAGGTTGAGAGCTACGCTGGATCTTGCAACAGAGCAAATGATGCAACTCGTGTGACTGCCCTTTGTTAGGTGGGAGATGTTTGCTTTGGAGATTTGCTTGAACTATGTTTCTGTTGCAGATGTGGACTGGGGAAGAGTCAGACTGGCTGAAGCAAGGAGTGGCCCGTTACGGCGAAGGACGATGGGGAAAAATCAGAAGCACGTTTCCTTTTAAAGGCCGCACTGCAGTGAACATAAAAGACCGCTGGCGCACCATGAAAAGGTTGAAGATGGTGTAGAAGTGTAAATAAGACAAAGTGTAAATAAACAAATGGAAAAACATATATATTTTTTTACCTATACGCAAGTAAAGAAGGTATTTGGAAATTCGAGGAGCTTGAAATTAAGACGGCACGTTTAAGTTGTTAATATTGCACACTTGAAAAGAGATTTTTGATTCCTTGTGGGCCTGTTTTAGGCCTATTAAATTTATAAAATGTATGGCATCAATGAACATCCTGTCAAGGTTCAGTACAAGTTTAGTTCTAAACGTCAAACAGCAGAAAACAGGTAACGCTCAAGTTATTACAATACCTATTATTATTATTATTATTATTATTATTATTATTATTTTATTTTTTTGCTCAGCAGTTGAAATAGCAGAGAAATAGACCTCTGTGCCATTCAGGTCCGCATTCTAAAAGTGCAGAAATGCCCCAGGTAACATGGTGGCTATGTTTTTGTACGTTTATAGAACACATTTATTTATATATAATAATATAGCTGAAATGCTCAGTCGGTGGCCTTAATTATCCAAGACTTGTGCAGGTCTAATGACTTGGTGCTTTCACCATACTGTAGATTTGAATGACCTCGATCTTTAATCTACACTTGTATAATAGTTTTTCTAAATGCTCTTCACTTTAGTGAATAAATACCTTATGTACATTTGCATTTAAAGTTTTTCTCTTCAGGAAGATGTACAGGTGTGAGACGTTTGCATTCTTTGTCAGTTTCAAAAAAAATGTTCCGCTGTTGTGTATTCACTGACATTTTTTTGTTTACAGAACATGATTAAAAATGAATCATGTAAAACCATGGCATTTTTGTTTGTGACATGGCAACAAATTGCCATCAGATATTTTCTGATACATTATTTATAGAAATATCCTGCTTGTATTTGAATTAAATACATTTCAATTTACCTGTAAGGGATTGTCATGAGTTATTAAACTAAATTTAATGGGGTTTTCTCCGGAGCCCTGTACAGTACACTGCAGCAGAGAGCACTGTTGTGTAGTAAATGAAGAAAACTGCATGCTTGGAGGCTGTTAGATAAACATAGTTTAATATCACAGTTAACAAATCGGCCAGAACATATATTTCAAGCTCCGTAACACTCTGGTGTCTGCAAAAACCTTAGTCACTCAAAAGCACAAATAACTGAGTGACAGAATCAAATGCTTCCATGTTCTGCATTATCATTTCCTTTATTTGAACAGTAAAAACCCTTTAAACATGTTGAACAGTCTGTCCTGAAACTTAATATAGATTTATTTTGGTTGGTTATACTCAGAGTAAAACTTTAGTGCACATGTTTTTATAACATAAATGATCTGATCCAATGGAGGTGTCAATGGGAAAGATTTGAAGAATAGGGTTTTGCATTTTTGTCTCAAAAGAGGATTTATTTTGAGTCCAGACAGTGTTTCAGCTTGTAAGAAACAGAAGCTTAGAAGCGGAGCTAACATCAGCATGCCTGCTCTGGACATTTCCTGGTTCAGTAATGTATCTTGGCCAACACTCAACATGTTTCTTAGTAATAATTGTGGTACTAATTATATATAAGGCACATAAAGTGCACCAAAGTGTACTTCATGTGCCTTGTAGATCAACCAGTGAGCACTATTATTAACAGTATAAAGTTTACTATTGTAAGCCCGTGAGAGGTTTTAAATGCTTAAGTATGCCTGCTTTGCATTATTACTGCATTTACGTTGGGAGTATTTTGGCTAGCATCCTTATCAAAGCTTAGAGCTAAGTGCGAGTCTGATGAAGGGGGAAAAAAGGTTATTTGTGATAGTGTTACCACCTAGGCACTGTGTTGTTGTCTTCAATGTTCAGTGGGTCAGATGTGAGACTTGTCATTCAAAATTAGGAATTCATCATTTACAAGTTTTAACTGAATAATGGGCCAATGACAGTAAGAAGATAATGTTGGCCACTGAGAAGCTTCAATTATCTAGATCCATACTGAAAGACCAACTGTATTTAATATTTTAGTATTGATTAAACACAAAACGTGATATTTTAGCTAAGTGTGTAAACCGTACGTTTAGAGTCTTAGTCCAGTGTTAGCACTCGCATGCCTTTTTCTCAGCAACTTGTATGGGGCTGATAATCGGCCTGGAGTCGGAGCGCAGTAAGATGCGCGGAGATTCCATGTTATAATCGTCCTCTTTTACTGTCAGTCCGTTGCATGCCAATAGCTCGTGCGCCATCACGATGAAGGCCTCATCCACGTTCTGGGATTCCTTCGCAGAGGTTTCCAGTGCTACTACAATTCCATTCTCCTTCGCTAGTGAGCATGCTTCATTAAACTGAACCTGTCTCTCAGACTCCATGTCACACTTGTTACCTGCAAATGAGATTGAACAATGAGACATTTCTTGCACATATCAAGACATCAAGACACTGGCTATGACAAGGATATGGCTCCTATATGTTTTGAGGAGGATGCAGGCCTAGACTGCACTGGCTCACTATCTATCAAGTCTGTGGATAAAAGCATCTGCCAAATGAATGAATGTAAATGTAATGTAAATGCAATTGATCTTCAGACCATCTCAGACATTGGCAGGAAGCAGTTTGGTCGCGATAAAAGGAGCAGATCCTGTAACACTGATCATCTGTCTGAGCTTACTGCTGTTAAGCAGACAATGCTGCTGCACTTACCTATCAGGCCCAGTAGGACATTGGCGGCTCCGTACTGCTCCATCTCGCGGATCCAGTGTGGTACAGAGCTGAACGTGGCTTTGCGGGTGATATCATATGTGATCATAGCCCCGTGTGCGCTGCGGTAGTACCTCTGCGTGATGCTGCGGAATCGCTCCTGCCCTGCCGTGTCCCAAACCTGCATCTGTGACAGAGGACACAGGGTTAGACTTTTTCAAGATGAGGCCTCGAGAGATTTCGCATGTGCAAGCATAAGCAACGGCAAAGCTTCTATGAGATGTCACTTGTGAGAAATCTAGTTCCTGAGTGGTGCCGCTGTCTAAGGTTTTGCTCTATGTTAGGGAGATCAAGGCGAAGTCAAATCCTGACTATGACACAGCCATCCGTGGATGAGAGTCCAGGAGAGCATAATTGGCCCTGCTGTCAGGGTGGGAGGATGGCCTTGTTTTCCAATCAGCTTTTCCCAACTGACATCTCAGATGAGCTTTGCCTCTGTCGATTAATGCGACACTCGTTACGTTTATGTAAACAGAATAGAGTAATTAGTGCTCTTCTCCAAGCGTGTTAATGACGTTGCATAAGCAGCAGGTCGGAAAAGTGCAATTGCTGGCTTCACATTTCTTGCGTTAGCCTTCATCCTTCTGGAAAGTAGCTGTCGTGCATTAGGGGGAGACCTAGATAATGTGGGAATTGGCAATGACCAAACTGGTAGAAAATTGGGGGACAAGGTTTGTAAATGTACAAGGGGACAAGGTAAATGTAATGTAAACTAATATAACATTGTGCCTTGCTTTAGGTTGGATGGTTACAAAGGACACGTCGGGTCCAGACTTACATTCCTTACTCTCGTAACTACATACCTGTAGTTATCGAATAATTCATAGTAGTTACTGAATAATATGCTTTAAGATGAATGACTGACAGAGTTAATAATAAAACTATTCTGGAAATTATACAGTTAGAATTAATGGCATTTTGAATTGTTCAAATCATCTGAAAAATCACTTATATGTGAATAGCATGTATATTTGCCATTCTTGTTAGTCATTTTGAAGGTGCCTGATAATTGATATGAATAGCTGCTACATGAGTCTCGAAACCCACTGAGATCTTGCTGCTCTCTGAAGATCGGCCATGCCATAGCAACCTAACACACCTGCCACCTGCACACCAGCCTCTATCCTAAATCTCCCTTCTTAGCTTTCTGTGTTTTCATATAAGGCTACTTTCAAACTGGGGAAGTGGTTTTGTATCAGATGTTATAATCCTAATCTAAACCACAGCCTTTTCTTTCCCCTAGCCTTTTACCCATTGAAGAACAAAATATCTGGCATATTTGTAACCAATATTAGTAAGTTTGTTGAGTATTTATTTATATATTACTGAT
>JAOUQW010028590.1:0-10906 GCA_028565825.1 Olivaichthys viedmensis
GTGTGTGTGTGTGTGTGTGTGTGTGTGTGTGTGTGTGTGTGTGTGTGTGTGTGTGTGTGTGTGAGAGAGAGAGAGAAGAGAGAGACAGAGAGAGAGACAGAGACTTTAAATGTGTTACCTTGGGTCACTCTGTGGAGAGAAGACTGTCTTTTGGTAATCATGACTGACTTAAACTGTGGGCTGGAAGTCCCTTTTCTGTCAGCCCTGAGACAGTATTTCCTGAATTGCACAACTTCTTTGCCCTGTTCAAATCCCATATTCATTGACCTCATTCTGGCTCAGTTGAAACATAGTCATGACTCATAGACTGTATTACAGTACAGAACTGCAGTATTTACTTATCCATTCACTTTGCTTTTTAATTTCCACTGTTATAAATTAAATATTTGACTCTACGCTAGTAGCAGCTATTGTTCTTAATGATGTCTCCCCTTGATATGGCTGTGTGAAGTGGAACACATTGTTTTCTCAGTAGCCTCATTTCCCAGCTAGCATTCATTTACTCATCACAGGAATTAATATGGTCAGCTATTCCAGAAACCTGAGCTTTTTCTTTACCGCCACCTGTCTCTTGTTCCCTGACAGTGACCATTGTTTTTGCAGATACACCTGCCCCTGTGATTTGAGAGTAGGCTCTCACTGCAGTTCTTGCTGGGTCAGGAGGTTGCTTTCTCTGCTCTGCACTGCACTTCTACTAAAAGCATGCAAGGTAGAGAGAGAGTGAGCATTTGAGCGGCTCATATAATTTAGTGTCACAGCCTCCCTGCTTGATGGCCTATTTTCCTGCATGGTAACAGTGCTCGTCTTATCTGTGAGAAATAACCACTGGCATCTTAGTAACTTTTTGGTGTGTTGTGTTGACACGCTTAATTTGTGCTGAGGGATTGTGCACTATTGACCCCTGTTGGTCACCACCACTGCAGGAAACATTGCCCTTTTCTCTCTATCCTTACTAAAATCAGGCTCTAGTAGGTTCTAGGCTGAGGTAGGTGCGAATACTTAACATGACGAGACAAGGGTCGTAAACAACACACAACATGTTCACACGTGGCACTCGTCACTATGGTAACCGCCATGCAAGGCGGCGTGCACGTGACACTACTACGATACTCAATAATGTATATCTGTTCATGCATGGATAGATTAAGACCTTCATTAGATTGGTGCCGTTCATAAACAAGCCCCTTAGAATAGTAATAGTGCCGTCTGCTTAGTTTTGCCCTTTCATGCGGTGTAGACATAAACTTACTAATTTTGTTCCTTTTGTTTAGCAAGCTCTATTCAAACCACAGCTTATTGCATGAATCCAGCATTAATGTGTCTAACTCTGAATGCAAAAACTTCAGGGTTGATTGTTTTCCCTGAAACTGATTGTGATCAAAGACCTCCAGAGGTTCCTGGGCTTCGCCAATTTCTATAGGCGGTTCATCAGAGGCTTCAGCTCCATTACAGGACCACTCACATCACTCCTAAAGGGGGGAAAGAAGAAACTGGCATGGTCGGATCAGGCCAAAGCAGCCTTTCAAACCCTGAAAGAAAAATTCACCACAGCCCCCATTCTTAAACATCCCGATCCATCTGTGCCATTCATCGTGAAAGTCAATGCATCAGAAACGGATGGGAGCCATACTGTCCCAACGCCAAGGGGAAAAGGCCAAAATGCACCCCGTGACCTTCTTTTCCAAGAAACTGTCTCCAGTCGAAAGGAATTATGATATCGGCAGCCACAAGCTACTGGCGGTCAAACTAGCATTAGATGAGTAGCACCACTGGCTTGAGGGGGCAGAACACCCGTTTCTTGTCTATACGGATCACCGCAACTTGGAATATCTTCAGGGAGCCAAGCGGCTGAATCTTCGACAAGCCCGTTGGGCACTATTTTTCTCGAGGTTCGCCTTCACCATTTCATATCGCCCAGGCTCAAAAAACACTAAAGCGGATGCACTGTCCCGAAACTATCTTGCTTCTCCTCAAGGTGAAAACCTTGGAAAATATTCTGCCCAAAACCTGTTTCATTGGCGCCGTCGTATGGGAGATAGACAGGGAGATCGAACGAGCCCGAGCCGCACGCCCAGTGCCGGATCAATTTCCACCCGGTAAGACTCACGTTCCCCCTGAGTGTAGGGATAGGCTCATCACCTGGGCTCACTCAGGCCTAGCAACAGGGCACCCAGGGGTTAACAAAACTCATGAGCTTCTCGAATCCAAGTACTGGTGGGAAACCATGTTCACAGACATCCAAGAGTTTGTAAAGTCATGTTCTGTATGTGCTCGAGCCAAAGTTCCCCGAACCATGCCTGCCGGAACGCTCATGCCATTGCCCATCCCACAGCGCCCTTGGTCCCATATAGTGATTGATTTCATGACCGATCTGCCCCCCTCCAACAACCAAACCACCATCATGGTGATAATGGATCATTTCTCCAAGTCCCTACGTCTCGTACCTCTACCTGCTCTGCTCACAGCCTTTGACACAGCTGAGAGTCTTTTTCAGCACATGTTCCGGTACTACGAAATTCCCAAAGACATTGTGTCTGATCGAGGCCGTCAGTTCATCTCACACATCTGGAGGGCATTTATGGAGAAACTGGGGATAACCGTGAGCCTCACGTCCGGTTACCATCCGCAGTCTAATGGACAGGTGGAACAAGCAAACCAGGAAATAGGTTGCTATCTTCAAACTTTTTGTGCCGACAATAACGAGGATTGGGTCCACTTCATCCCTCGGGTAGAACTCCCTACGGCACTCCACAACTCAACCACAACTCACAGTGCGTGTTGGGGTATCAACCCCCCACTATTCCCGTGGAATGCCACTGACACCAATGCCCCGGCCGTGGATGAGTGGTTCCGGAGGAGTGCGGAAGTGTGGGAGAGCGCACATCAAAGAATCAAACATTGCACACGAAAGAATTCGCAGACCGTCATCGAGCAGAAACCCCAGTCTATCAACCCGCAGAAAGGGTATGGCTCTCTACATGGGATTGGCGAGTAAGACAAGGGTGGAGGAAACTGACAACGCGCTACATAGGCCCATTCAAGATCATAAAACAAGTGAATGAGGTGACCTACAGATTGGACGATCCCATGGACCTACCTTCCATGTTTCTTTATTAAAGCCAGTTATCCCGGGTCCCCTGAATGAAGGAGTTCCAGCAGATGCTCCTCCACCACCTCTCAACCTAGAAGGGCAACCTGCATACATAGTGAGGAGAAATCCTGGACTCGTGACGTTACGGAGGCCAGCTGAAGTACCTCATAGACTGGGAGGGTTCGGGCCTGAAGAAAGAAGTTGGACTCTAGCATTCGATATACTTGATCCCCTACTACTACAGGACTTTCATGCGCGTCATCCAGAAAGACCGGCACCCAGGCTGAGAGGACGACCCCGTGGAAAGTCTGGTCCCAGTTCCAGAGGGCCAAGAGGAGACTCGGGTCACAGACCAAGGGGTAGACCCAGAGGAGGTTCCCTTCCCACGCCCCGACCTTATGCACAATCACCTTCTACCAGCAGAAACACGCATGTACTTTCTTCTTCCAGCCCCGTGATCAGTCACATCCCACTCACAGGCCCCGCTCAATGACACCTGCCAACTCCAGCAACACTTCCAGGGGATAGTCACTTCCAACTCTCAGAGATAGACCCTGCAAACATGTACTCCCAGCTCCCAGAGTGAGCTCTTTGAGGGGGGGTTCTGTCACATCCACACACACATCAACCAGTCAGTACTCCATTACCCAAAATGCCCCACACGTTCCAGTGTCACCTGACAGAGCACCCGATTCATTTCCTCGTTCCCACTCACCTGACTTTTGATCAAACACACCAGTCCCTCATTACACTTCCCCTATATAACACAGACTTTCACACACACACTGCGAAATCTTGCTCCTGGTTTACTGGTGACGATTCCAAGCGTTATATTGAGATCGATCTTTTGATTAAGACCTTGCTTGTATTACCGATTATCCGTACCTGCCTTTGTCTCTGAAATCCTGTTTGCTAATCACCTGACCTTCTACCTGTTTTCAGTTTCCGAAATTGCTTTGCCCGAACAACTTGTCTGCTTTATGTTTTGAGAAATAAACCTGCGCTTGCATCCAAACCCATGTGTGAGTCCTGACAAACAAATATTGGCTTAACACTAAGGTCTTTCAAGGAATAGACAGGTGTTGGTTTAGGGAGACTTTTCTAAATGAAATTCGAAACTTAAATATAAAATCTAATCTAAAATTGATTACTTGTATAATTTCATGGCTCAACAATACAGCCTGCCTAAATCAACACGTTTGATCCTTGTTCCATAGTAGTTGACAGTACAGCAAAAATAACTATTTTGACTCCATCACAAAGGTCCATGTAGGAAAAAGCTACAGATGATGTGTTATTTTATGAGTCTTATCGTAGGGTGTGACTTAACCGGTGTGCCAATTGGTATCCTTTAAGATGAACCATTTTTAAGTCTTGCTAAAAAGATGGAAGAGAGAAGAGTCAATGGGAAAACATCACTTGCGTCCTTTTGATTGAAGGTGGTCTTTGGTAAATATTTTATATTTAAAAATAATACACTAATTTGCTAAATCAGTAGATACTGGACAGGTGTACCAAACTGGCATTTTTATAAAAAAAATATCTTGCAGTGTAATTGCTAGTCTAAATTTTATCCAAGACTACTATAACTTTTTAATATTTTGTCTTCTTTTCAGCTGTAGTTCAAGGAAATCCCCTGACATTCCAAGAGTTGGAGAGTGAAGTCATGCATGAAAAAATGTCTCCAGCTTGCCACCGACCAGGAAGGAGGAAGAAGATGCTGAAACAGACCCGAGCTGTGACGCAAGTGATGTTTTCCCTTTACCAACTTTCGAAGGAGACCTACAGCACACACTGACACAACAGCATTAAAGGAATACTCTAGCATTTTTCAGCATCTCCTGTATCTGTACTGTATGTGCGATTACCACGGACATTAATTTTATACTATACTGAGAAAAGAACAGAAAACCTGTTAACTCTACGCTCACTTAAAATGGAAGCCTAAGGGCAGTTTCTGAACTCCGTCAATAATCATTAATGTGAAACACTTTTGTATTAGTGTAGAGCGTTTAATTAATCCTTCAGTCAAAGGTGTTTGTAAATAAAACTCTAAATCCTTATAACAGTGTAACAGTCAGAATTTTGAATTTGCATTGTATAAGGAAGTGGTAGCTCAGTGGTTAGGGCTCTGGGCTCTGATCGGAAGGATGCGAGTTCAAATCCTGGGAATGCCAAGCTGCCACTGTTGGGATCCTTGAGCAAGGTCTGTAACCTTCATCTGCTCAACTCAATTGTAAATTACTTTGGATAAAAGTGTCTGGTAAATGTATAATTGCGTATTTTAAACGTTTCTTGACAGAATTCAACAACTGCACTTAGACTTCCATTATAAGCGACTTTGGAGTAAACAGGTTTTCTGGTCTTTTCTCAGTACAGGGAAACGTGTCCAAATTCTTGTCTGGAGTAATCAGACATATTCTACAGATGCGGTGGATAACAATTAGTTTGGAAAAATGCTAGAAGATTATTAAGTACGGCTGATATTTTTATCAACCTGGTATAATGCTTGTGTCTAACTGCTCCCAGCAGAAAATCAACAATTGCTTTAGTCTGGCTTGGCCATACTGGCAGGTTAGGAGCCAAAAAAAAGCCCCAAAAGACCTTTAGTGAACAGGAAACTTAAACTATAAACTCTCACAAACTATGCTTTCTAATAGGCTTTATTAACTTTATTTTATTTAATACGTTAGCTGGATCAACTTCCGATGTCAAACTAAAAATCAAGAGATATTTTTAAAAGATTGTTTTATTAAAATCTATCTCTTGCAATCTACTTTAAAAAATAAAATAAAATAATAGTAATTGTATTTGAGCTCTACAATTATCGATCCCGCTAATGTTTGTCTACAGTCGTGCACACTGCAGTAGACTGGGTGAGAAGAAATGCTAAATAAAGTGAAAACAACTTCCTAGAATGCAGTTCGCAACAGATTTGTCTAAATAGAACATCTACAGATGTGCATGACTACACTGTGTTAATGTTGATTTTGTGCTAGGAAGTGAAACCAACAATGTAATAGGGTCTAGGTAGAAAAATACCAAACTTATCTGTTAAATAATTAAATAATTGCCTGTCAAAATGGCTAGTTTGCCAATGTTTTTTTTCTTTTCTTTTCTTTGCATGCTAGAATGCATTTACAGTTTTCGGAAACCTCTATTCCTCTCTCACAATCACATCTTAAATGTATTTTTGATGTTAGATATTCAGTATTCATATTGAGCATGAACTGCACCAATATGATTACTTTTCCCTTTTTAAGTAATAATGTGTTGTTTATTTGCAATTTTGCTACAAATGTTACAGGAATTTTCTTACAATGGTTTAATAAAATCACCTGGACACATTTATTTATGTGTGTGCTTTTTTTGTTGTGTGTTTTTTTTTAAAGAAGCCCAGAATGGAAACTTAAAGAAAGATAAAAAAGTTTGGGGTTTTTTGCCAATCACGAGTGTTACATTTTAGAATTGATCATTTTAAAGGGTCTAGCTCAGATCTGGGTCACACCCTCACAAACTATAATGTGCAGTGCGTGGCCATGGTCTGGCTCATATGCTGTGTTTTCTTCTGGCCCAGTACCGACGTAATTTACAATGTGCTGTCCAGATCTAACCCACACACTGCACACCAAACAGCTTGTGAGGGACTGTTTAAATTAAGTAAATTGTAAATTGTACATTAAGTCGGTACATATAGGGCCAGAAGGAAACCCAGTGAGTGGGCCAGACCAGGGCCAGAGTAATTTTAGCTATCTGGGATCGCTATTAACTTCTGCTGCATGCTTATTCAGGACTGGTTCAGTATCACTTGTCACAAACAGCTTTTCGGACCAGTCGGCTGCTAAAAGGGCCGTTTATTTCCTGACGTACCAAATCCAGCTTTGTCTACACGAAAGGGACTTAAATAATGCAACAACTCGAGGCCCTGCGTTACAGGGATTTTCTCACTGGTAAGGGTGCTCTGAGTGGCTTATTGCTTTCATAAAACAATCATTATAAAATACACCCAGTGTTCAATAAATAATTCAATTGATCATTAATTAAAATTCGCAATAAAACAATTCATCCGCCACGCAATGTGGTCTGTGAACAGTAAGCTTTGGTTGCTAAAAAAATATAATAATACATCACAGGCAAAGATAAGGCTATTCCATGGACAGAACAATGGTTTCATGATTAGGATGATTGTTTATGTTAATCTGTACATTTCCATTGATGGCACATGACTTGAAATAGTGCTTAACCATGCAGTGCCAGTAGGGATGCTGCTCCAGCATCTAACCCACCGAGTACATCAAAACTGACCTCAGAAGTTTCCATGTGCTGCAACAGCTCGAAGTGTAACAAATAGTGCAACGCTTTTATTGGTTTTTAAACCCGGCGTATTAATACAGAATTCCATTGCTGTGTGGCGTCATAGGTGTGCGTAGATCGAGTGTTTGACCACGGCTTCGAACGCCACTCAACCAATCAGATTTTAGAACAGGAACTCTCCGTTTTATGACGTTGTAACGCTGCTGGAAAAACCCCGCGAATTTCGAAGCACAAATTGTGACAAATGTATTCTGACACCAAACTCTGTTCCGGAATATTTCTAAGTATCGTGGCCCACGTTTATCTTTGTTCGTGTTTCTTAAACGTAATTCAATTCCATATGTATCCTGCTCCTTATGTCCCGCTCAATATTTGCACACTTTTTTTTTTTTTTTTTAAACCAACGTATTTAACTCCCGCCCGATGCGCGTGTAGTTATTTCCCTTATTTTTGCCGTGCATCTGGGTTATAAAACGTGACTTTCAGTCGCGCTGCTTTCTGCTTTCGCTGCACTGATTGTAGCGTGCGGCTTGACCGTGGGCGTGGGGGTGGGCGTGGCTCATGACGAGACCCACGCCACATAAAACATCTGATTGGCCGCCGCTCGGCGATATTTGCTTCTCATTTGCATAAAGTTGAGAGACGTGGTGTTCGACGCCGCGCGGACAGGCAGACTTGCTCACGCGCGCTTTGCATGGCGAATGGCACCATGGTTCGGTCAAACACACCTCTATTCCCAACTCCGCTACACTTCCCACAATCCTTTGCGTAGGATTTTCCTCCGTCTCCATAGAACATGAATGGGAAGCGGCAGGAAAACCGCCTCGCGCCGCTGCAGTGTGAATGCACTGGGGTCTGATTTTGTACATTTATAGAAGCAAGCAAATACAAATTAACCGGCTATTACCTGAGGTAGCAAAAAAAACAAACAAACAAAAACAAACATGAAGGCAAAGAGCTCGTTTGCCGCTGCACTACTTTCAGCTGTTTTATTCGATTTAAGCGAAGAATCTTGGGAGCAAAGTGTCCATGGGTTGTCCCAGTGGTTAAAGTGGGATTTGGAAGGTGGTGGAGCACTTGACAGTGATTTGAATTCATCCACTATTGGCGTTTTCCCACCGGATGGTGCGGCACGGCACGGCACGGCAAATGACCCGTAATCCTCCACGTTGTTGCTGTTTCCACCGCCAAGCGAGCCGTGCCGTGTCTAAGTACCCGTGCTAAATTAGGTTACCCTTCTTGCCCAGGTACTAGCAAGCCGAGCCCGGGACTTGTGGGTGGGGCTAAAAACAGTGCGGGCCATGGATTGGTCAAACGCAATCATCACAGAAATGTCCTGATGAACGTCTCCGGCTGAAAGCGCTTCTCTACCAAGGTTTCTTTCTCTTTTCTAAAGAGCGTTTCCTGGCGGATCGAAGAGGAAACAGACGGTCTGCTCAGCATTAAAATTGCCCCTATGAATGTAAAGGTATTTCATTTATTAAAGCAAGTCGTGTCTTCATCGATCCTAATGAAATTGTATGTCTTAAAAACAATTGTCATTAATGTCAGTATTAACTTAACTTAATCTTCAGTAGTGTAGCCAAGGTTTCTTTCTCTTTTCTAAAGTGCGTTTCCTGGCAGATTGAAGTGGAAACATCACAGTTTCAAACAGCAATTTAAATGTTTCAGATTCATTTGTATTTATTTCCCCATTGTCATGTTTAATTATCGCTATTTAGATTGATCTTACACTCCTTCCCCGTGATCCAGTACTGATCCAGAGCCGCCATATTTTAGTTAGGCCAAAATTCCAAATGGCTTCCTCTTCACTTTGTTTGCACCCTTCATAGGGTATAACATGATGGAGCTGAACGCCCTACCTTGTGCCCTCAGCTTAGTGTAGAATGAGATTGAGGCACGACTCCGTGTGTGTGTGTGTGTGTGTGTGTGTGTGTGTCTTTTTTTCACTCTTCTCTGTACTTCTTTGCATTTTCACTGAAGATTGAAGTATTGAAGATTGAAGCTCTGACCCCAGCTTACCAACATGCTGGGATATGCGAAGAATCAATTTCACTGTACTGTACTTGTATATGTGACAATAAAGGAGCTTTCTATTCTATTTTCTATTCTATTTTCCATTCTATTTTCTATTCTATTGGCACACGGCTGGGTTTGGCTGGGCGGACCGCCATTAAGTGAAGTTTTGCTCCTCTGTATCTCTCTGTATTTTTCACTAAAGATTAAAGTATTGTGTTTGGGTGCGCGCTGCCATTACAAAATCGCTGTGTCTCATTAAAAAAATACAAAATACATGTGTGTACTGTTTTGCATAGGCCGGCCTAGGGCGGCAAGGCTGAGGGACGCGCGCGCACGCATAGACACACAAATGCGCGCACACCTCTCCATTGCTCGAACCTGCGCACCTCATGTCGGGGCTTCTGACGTGTCCAGAACGCTCGCCTCTGTGCTGTGCTACAGCTAAAACAGAAAACCACATTTTTACGCTCTCCAAGTTACTGAGCGTGCCGGAACGCCGTTCCGCATAGTTCCTTTAACCCCTGGGTTGTTCCCGTCAATCAACTACTGTTTTGAAGGGCCCTTTGAAGTCAATTATGATCATCACTTCAGTTTGGAACGACCAAATCGCTGCCGTGGGCGTGTCCCGCTTCGAAGTGCCCTCTGTGGGCGTGTCCCGCTCCGTGGGCGTGTCCCGCTTCGAAGGGCCCTCCGTGGGCGTGTCCCGCTTCGAAGGGCCCTCCGTGGGCGTGTCCCGCTTCAAAGGGCCCTCCGTGGGCGTGCCCCGCTCCGTGGGCGTGTCCCGCTTCGAAGGGCCCTCCGTGGGCTTCACCACTTCAGAATGGACCGCAGCGTATATCGGCATTGTCTTTCAGTGGATATTACGGACATTTGACACGGAAAACGATTTCATACAGGGTGTGATGATTGGGTCATGTAAAATCTACCTACCAACCAAAATACATTGTGATTGGTAGAATTTGGACCAATAGGCTCAAAGAAAACTGTGGCGTCAGTATTCCCAACAGCGCAGCTCTTTGCGCAACTGAGACAGCGTTAAGTGAAATCGCATTTGAATATTTCTTTGATATCTAATATAATAATACTACGTTGTGTGAAAACCGTTTAATACATTTGGTCACATTTGAAGTTACGGGAGAAGGAAACTCGTATGCTGACGTGAATGCTTAATCAGTCAAGGCAAAACGTTTTCATACCCCATGGCATTAGCGTCTCAACGATTCTCACCGCGGGGTTTGTCACTATCTATTGGGGTTTGAAGGTCAATTACAGCGTGGATGGCCTTCCAAACGGTTTTGATGGAAAATCGAATAAATAACAAGAACACCGGTTTATATTTAATACATGACCCAGAAGTGTAATTTATTGTTTTACTGTTTTATTAGAGGGAAAATGTCAATTGTACTGAAGTTCAAGTTCAAGTTCAAGTAGGTTTTTATTGTCATTTCTCCATATACCTCGTATACATTGAAATGAAATGTC
>JAOUQW010028591.1:0-10905 GCA_028565825.1 Olivaichthys viedmensis
AGATGTTTGAGGCAAAAAATGAACTCAATCTACTGTAGAATAAGTCTGTAATGGAATGAAACGTGGAGAAGGGGAAAGGGGTATGCAGACTTTCCGGCTTGACTGTATGTGTAATTTAGAAATAGGAAAATTGTGTTTATGCATGTAGCAAAACATTCCCAAAAAAAGTTCATCCCAAAAAAAGAGCAACACATGGATGTTTCTGAGGCAAACAGGAAAAGTAGCAGTAAGTTATCGTCAACGATAGTGTTAGATTATGGCATAAACTGTCCAACCAGTTTTTAATCCTGCCCAATCAAAAGTATTCAGTACCACATGAACATTATGATTCGTTGAAGTAAAAGCTTTGGTTTCATAATTGCAAATGACCAGCCGGAGTTCTTTTGAGAAGTGGCTACTTGATCTTTGTAGACAACACTCATCACCCTGTAACAGCCCTCCAGGGAGAAACCTTCCTCAAAACCACATTCAGTCAATAACCCGCCATAGATTTCCTCTCACAGGCTTGGACCAACCAACACGTGTATGGGGATAAGATTTCAAATTATGATAAATCACAATCTCTCAGGTGACCAATTACACTTTTAAAATCATCTGGCTGTGATCTCTAAAGTAGCCACTAAGCAAATTTGGTACTTCTAGTCATAGGTAATTCAATAAAGTGGTTTCTGTAATTCAATTTCCAAATCTAATAGTCTCACTTTCCATTAGATGACTGTAATAAAGAGCAGAAATGCTAGTTATAACAATAACAATTACAAATATTTGCTTTATTCTTACATGATTTAGCACCATTATGTAATAATTACTACTATATGCATATACTATATGCACTCACCACCCTTAAAAGATGTATCAAGAGTCCTTGTGTTTTTGCCCCTCTACCAACATTGCTAGAATTAAAAAAAAAATCTCAACAGCTCCTCTTAGTGGACATTTTGGAGCCAATAATCCAAAAGCAAAGACTGCAGTATTCTTGATACTGCTACACAGTTGGGTTCACACTTAGAACTAGGATATTAATTTAGTGCAAATCTAGTGGCATTCTGAAACACTGACCTTCTACCTGCAGTACCAATCAAGCAGCAACTTTGTCTAATCTGCAAATATTGGCTTTAAATACACCCTATCTGAATTGGAGCTGAGTATTGGTAGCATTTGATGAAATAGCTATTCTTAGTGATCTCATCACCTAAACAAAAAATCCTTAAATATCATCTGAGCCAAGAACACTTGAAATACAAATTATACAGCAAGAAGAAACTCCCATTTAGAATGAGAGGATCCCAGCATGGATGTGAAAGTTAGCAATCCGGAAAAAAAAAAACTTTAGTCAAACACATTAGTCTTTGGTCTGTACATATTTTTTGAACCCCCAAACCCAGAAAAACATGGTTTACAGTCATTCTAAACCACAAAAATCTAATTTTCTAATTTACCTGCTGCCAAAGAATTTAATTTAGACCAGGCGTAATTATGTACTTATGAGGGGGGTCATTTAATTTATCTCCTGTACCCCGCACCAATCCGAGTGGGAATATATATTTCATTGCATATGAGTGACATTGTAATGAACTTTCTCCAAGAATTGTAGTATATTGTACTATATTTTTCTTGAAACAACTCTGTAATACTGCAGAATCAGTATTTCTTCTAAAGTAAAATACTGTGTGATGAACATGTCATTTCTGTATGGTCAAAATTAGCCTCTACTACAGAATACATCCAATTAGACAATTTATGGAATCAAAACACTGCATTAATTACAGCAGTGAAACAGAGAGCAGGAGAGTTCTCTCATTATGAATATGTTTGCAATCCTCTCCAGGACAGATATTTCATGTAAAGGTTCTGAGGCCTGGTAGGAAAGTAGGGAAGTGGTTAGAATATGGTTGTGCAGAGACAGTATGGCCAGATAAAGGAGTAGCTTGTTCATCACAAGATGCTCAGGACTAAAGCATTTATCCTTGGCTGTCTGCAGGGTGTGCAGTGCAGGCTAATTTACGAGCCACCGGGACATTAGTGAAATGAGTGGAGAGGGCGTCAGGTACTCCAGTGTAATGGCTATCATGGAGAGATGCATGCTGGGAGCCATTACTGTGCTCCTGATGAGGGAGGTAAAAGTCAAAACCCTGTTTGCAGGATACTTTACCCTTAAAGCCATCGTCTCCATGGTCATCTGCCTTCACCTCCATCAACTACCAGTCCAGATCAAAGCAAGCCCCAGATGGGACACTCTCTCTTACTGAAATCAGAGCTAAGGAAAAGGTGCTAGCTGGATTCTGTTGAGGGCCAGTCTGCTCCATCAGACAGATCTTGTTTACCTATGGATTTGACACCCATCTCTTTCCCAGACAGGGTTAGTGAGAGTGCCAGATGCAAAACTCTGCGAAACTTAGTAAGAGTCTGACTCTTACTGAGTATGGATGGTTTGCGCAACTTCCTTTAGATGGGGTATGGTGGAGTCAACTGTCATTAACATGAATTGCAATTTAAGATAATGGTTTCTTGATACACCCAGGAAGAGACTCCTGAGACTACAATTTTATCTGCAGTGAGGATATTGGTAAAAATTTGACTTACTATAATTTAACAGTAAGGTCTTGTTGCAGGATTTCAACAATTTTTTTCAAAACATAAGTTCACGCCAGTGATTTTTTAGCACAAGTCACGCAGGATTTGTTCTCTCTAGCTGTGGCCTTGACTCCTTGCACAGAAAGATTTTGAGGAAAATGCGTTAGCCATGCTTGTGTCCTGCTGCACAATGTACTGACGCATCAGTGTAAAAATGAAAGCTCTCAGCCTGAACGAAGAGTGTTTGATAAAAGGGAGGGGGGGGAGGGGGGACAGAGTAAGAAGCAATGGAGCAAAAAAGGACATGTCATAAAAAGCCCGGTGGATGAGTGTGGGCTGACTGGGGAGCTGGATAAAAAACAGTTGGTTATGGTGTTAGCGAGAACTGAAAATGCCTTGGTGAGTCCATGAGTTAGAAGTGACAGAGAAAATGAAAATGCTGAGGTGCATAATGAGCAAACCAATCACATCTTGAACCCTATTCTCGTTGCCCTCATTCACCTTATGCAGGGCACCAGTTACTGAGCTCCACCAATGCAATTGCTTATGACCCCCATTTGAATGCTTCTCGGGCTCATCCAAAACAACCATGCTGTAAAACACTGCTGCACTAACAAAACCAACCAAAAGCTTCACAAAGCACCCACTCAATTAAAATGGGTGGTGGAAACTTGAGATAAGCTGAGGGGCTGGATGACAGCCCCTTTTAATCCTTAAAACAAAGGTTACAGAATATAAAGCACTATTTAAAAAGAAGGGACGTGTTATCAGAACTGCCCAGTTTGCATTTCTAATCAAACACAAGAACTCATTTTTCTGCAAGAGCCTCATTCTGGGTCTGGATGCGTGACGAATGCTTGATTTGGTCTAGTACATCCTGCAGGACCACTCTTCAAACACTGCTCTAGACCCCCATTAAAGCTGAAGCAACACTGTATCAACATCGAATTGAACTTCCAGTGTGGAGAACAGATACAGTCAGCTGATCTTTCTCTTGACGCACACCTGAGAGATCGATCAGTAATTGCAGGCAGTGGAAAAGATGCAAGATGCAAAAAACATATGCATGAAGCAAAAAAATACGGTTAGCCTAGGCAAATCCACTGTCGCCTGACACTAAACAGTAGCTGTCTAAGGTGACCCTCGTATGTATGTATCCAAACGTATCCTTACCTTATCCCTCCTGGCTGCTCTCAGGGGGAAAAGACAGGAGAAGAGGAACTTCCCCCAGCTAATCACCGCCGCTAGACACCAATTTAGCCGAGCCATGGCAGCTGCTTTCCATCAGCTCCTCTCCTTCTCCTTCTCCGTTTTTCTTTCAGCCTTTTTCCTCTTGCGGTCTCCAGGTAAAATCCTAGCGAGAGGATGAGTGAGCCCCCTTATCCTGTCTGCCTGGCTGCGTTCATGCAGAATAAACGGCTCTCACAGCATCACCAGCCCCACATGCATGAGAGGGAGAAAGAGAGAGAGAGAGAGAGAGAGAGAGAGAGACACCGAGCACACTCTGTCTGCTCACAGGTAGCAAGCATTTCCCGCTGCCTGCTCTCACAGGCTCCCTCTCACTCACTAGCTCACTCAGAGGATGCTGCATTACTCCTTATGGTGAAGGAGGAGAGCGCAGAGGAGGGGGACTGAGGGAAGAGGGGGAGAGAGACTGATAGAGTGAGAGAGGAGAGAAGAGAAGAGAAGAGAAGATAAATTTTTTAAAATGACTTAGAAGACCAATGATGAACAGACAGAGGACATAGATCATCAGACATAGGACGCAAAATGGATGAGGAGATGCAGACATTATTGTACGAGAGGCATAGAGGACAAACGAGAGCAAGTAGGAGAGACAGATTAAAAGACTATCAGTCTCTGAAATCAGACAAAACGCATACCAAGTGATTGTGTAATCATCCACAAACACACACGTATATCTGAAACAGCCTGATCGAGGGAGATAAAAGGAAGGCATGAGGTAATGAGATTGAAGCAGAATGAAGTGGGTCGCTTTGCACAATCTGCATGCCTGCAAGTATTACAGTACTGTCTGTGTGTGAGTGCGTATAAGTGTGTGCTGTGATTAGCGCTGTAGCGTAAAAGCGCCTCTCCAACTGCAGGTGCACCGCACCACTGCAGAGTCGCTACGGTTCACTAAGAAACCCATTCTCACTCTGCACAGAGAGCGGGAGTGAGAGCGGAAGGAGCAAGAAGGAGAGAGAGAGAGAGAGAGAGAGAGAGAGATTAGTGTGGAAGTGAGAGAGGGTAGAATGCAGAAGGGAGGGGAGAAGAAAAAAAAGAGGGAGAATCGGAGAAAGGGGGGTGAATGCGTAATGATTGTGCTTTTCCTCTCTGCCCCCCATCCCTCCATTACGCATCGTCACCACATCACCCATCCACAGAAAGGCAACGAGCTTTCCTGCGCATATGTGATGAGGATTGTAATAGTGGCAATCTTGTACTTCGCTCTGTTTGACCAAAGGTTCCCCCTGCTTATTCAGAGGACCCTCTGTGTATTCACCACATCCTTTCATCTGCGAAAAATATTGTTAAAAATTGCATCTCCCTCATCGCTCAATGGTCATTTCTATATGAACAGGCGTAGATCACTGCAACACTGAACGCTGCAGGCTGCCACAGCCACTTTGTTAAAGCTAAATCCATCATTAAATGCAACAGATTTTAATAATTGCTGCTTTATTGACTGCACTGTCACACTCACTTTCGATGTGGTGCGCAATGTGAGCAAAGCCAGACCAGAGAAGCATGAATCTCTTCACTCTCTCTGGGCAATGGGACTTTGCGTTATCCTACTCCACAACATATAGCGCCAATCTGCATTGCAAATCTGGATCAGTTCTATAGGTGTGACAGAGACTGTGGCGGGACACTTGAATCTATTTCAACTGAATACTGCCGCGATTTTAAACCATAGCTGCAAGAGGACCAACATATAGATTGCTTCAAAATAACTCAAGGTTTTCAGTGGCGTGTACTGCAGTGGTGACTTTTCAATGCTGAGAGCTGCTATCACTCGCACACAATGCAGATCCGATTAATCACAGCATGACTCATCAGCACAGACAGGCTTCCCATTTTTTCCTCCACCAAGCACCTATTTGCCAGCCTCAACATGCAGATCCTTCCTCGTCAGATGCCAAACTCTGGTTTCAGTGTCATTCCCAGCAGCACTCTGTCTGTTGGGCCTTATGTGCTGCTCTGCGATGCAAGGATCACATTGCCAACAACAATGTGACCCAGAGACCTAATGAAGCACCAATTGATCCAGACACATTTGTAGAGATTAGCGGCGTTAGCTTTGATGAGGTGCTGACTCATGGAGGAGCTAGTTGAGTAGCCAGCAGAGAGAGAGTCAACATAAGGCTCATCATTATCGTGAGACTGGAATCCCTGTGGATAAATCTGATCTGAGCGTACTTAGAGAGGTAATCTATAAAAGATGATACATCATAATGCACACACACACATAAAATGATTGGTATCTGAGAAGCAGGTCAATTTATCTTATAACCTGCCACAGGCTTGTCACAATTATGAATATATAACTGATGATTGTCATACAATTGTGATTAACAATTTAATTGTCTTTTCTGTTGATTTTATGTCAATGTTATGATAACAGCATAACAGTAATATAATAATGCTGTTATGCCTTACGAAGAACAGTCATTTTCTGCTTGACTGATTACATATATTTATATGAAAACATATTCTTGAGGAAGCTAACAGTTATTCACGATCAGCTCAAATATCTGTGAGTAGGCGATTATGCAATTGTGACAGGCCTGCTTACCATATAACGCACCAATGTATCCACTTTATGGATGATTTATGCAAATTAGCATGACCCTTAAGTAATGTCCTGCCACTTTTTTTACTTTCTTTTCTGCAACATAATCATTAAATTAAACAGTAAATGTTAATAATTTCTAATTACCCAACACAGCATGTTCCAGCTTCTTCAAACCATGCTTTTTGCAACGCATGTCTATGGACTTGTTTCGATGTGTTTTGCAGTTATGACAAGTCTAAGCTGACTTTAGCTCTGGAATTAAATGAAATTAGTTCTCTCTTTGAGTGCATACACATTTTACAGGTTTCCCCTGGATACCAAACCCTCAGTCCTTATATAAAAGACTAATTGAAACCCTGAAGCCCACTGTTGCCCTGGCAATTTCACTGTGGACACATAAAATCCACGAATAGCAGACTAAAACACCAGAAAGACGGCTCCTAAAGATGACGGCTTAAGGTGTCAAGATAAGATTATTCTCTCATTGTCATGATAAACCAGGAAACAAAAGGTAGGATCCAAGTGCAGAAGCCGATTTATTAAGAACACAGGGTAATTCAAGTTCGTAGTCGATAACCAGGCTAATAATCCAAATACCGGAGAAACAACAACAGGCGAAAGTATCTACAAGGCTAAACCAATGTCGGTAATCCTTAAACAGAAACAGATCGAAACCAGGTGACCAGATAGGAAAACGCTCGGTAATGTCAACCATAGGTATTGGCAAAACTTGGCAATGTGTCCTTGTACCTATGTTTGTATTTATATTGTTTGTGTGTATACGTGTCCCGGAAATGTGTAGTGAACTGATGAATCGGAAGTATTAGTATTCAGGAGATCAAGACCTCTGGTGGTGCGGGATGGTATTGTCCATGTTGTCACGTGTGTCTCTGCTACCTGTGGGTAGTCATCTACAGCAGAAATATCAGCAGGGCTGTGAACATGCGTAGCCATGACAGTACTACTATTATCTATACATTTACAATCATTAAGGTCACTCTTAAGCTTGCCATTAACAATAGAATCCATAGATACTCTAACCCTGTCTCTACAAGTCTTAGCAAGAAACAAACTTCCATTCATGCATCTAGTTACACAGGTGTTCCCTGCTGGCCAACAAAGTCAATCTATTAGGATGTATTAGGATATTAAAAGACCAATATATATATATATGAAATTGTCATTCTACAGATACTAAAAGGTGTTTTTTTCTTGAAATATGTTTAACAATGTTTATTGCATGTATTATTTGCATTACCCAAACTTAAATGTATTTTGGAGTAGAGCCAAGTATACATTATTTACCTGTTATCACAATCACACATGTATTAAATAACATTTTTACAGGTACTATTGTATGGAAAGATAAGAAAAATAATAACCCACATATAAAGTGAAATTGACCCAGCACTCTGGTAAATATGAATCAAAATGTGGGTTGAATGGTTAAGTCAACGTGCTTGGATAAATCAACGGCCTATCTTGCTAGGTTCACATGTTAACCCCTTAAACTCCCCCAGGACCCATTGGTGGGTCTAGACTTATATTCCTCAGTCTCATAAATACATACCTGTCCTATTAGCTTCACTGTATTTACTAAATAATTCATAGTAGTTACTGAATAATATGCTTTAAGATGAGTAATAAGCTGAGACTTTAAGGGGCTAATGTAACTAAATCTCTCTAAACCCAACCCTATACATTAAGCCTTAAATTGACCTTTACTCTAAAATAAACCTAGTCCTGCACACACACACATACACAAAAAATTATTATAGGATTTTGTAGAGATTTTGTTTCTACAAAAATGTAGGTTATTCCTAAGTGAGGGCCTCACAAAAAAATACAAAGTAGTACTGGGACCCTTGCATAAAAATATAATTGGAACTGTGGACCAATTGTAGTAATGACATCTACGCAGGGCACTTTGACGAGGGACTGACCATTTCAGCCATTTAGGTGTAGGCCATTTTCATGTTTTTATCGCTACCTCAGGTATCAGCCCATAGCTTCTGCATTTGTATTTGTTTGTGTCTGTAAATTTACAAAATCAGGCAACGTGAACTGTAACTGCTAAATGAAATTGGTGGCAGCATGGGTAAGTTTTCGCTGCTTAGTCCATTTGTTCATTATTAAATACTTGTTCTTGTTTACAAGAAGTGTCAGTGATGGTGTGACTACAAAACACAGGCTTTGGCATCAGAATGGACTGCAGCCTGGTTTGATTCAATCTCAAGTCTTTAATCTTGGTTCCTGTAGTGTATGCATTTGTATGATCCCCTGTGATTACCCTGCCATTGAAACTGAAATGTGGAACAGAAGTTGTTAAATATGTGACATTCCCTATTGCTTGGATTTTACATAGTTTATCCACCCCTTCCTCTGAGATTTGACACACTGTATAATTCTTGATGTTTGAGAACACAAACTGAATCACAACCCAAATTAGAACTTTTCAACGGTTTGCTTTTATGGTCCCTCTTTTCACCGACCGTATACACACCTCATGTTTGTGCAACACTCCAATGCTCAAAATCTCTGCACTGTAAATCAACCTTTCCTTTATATACAGATGTGCTTCATTAAACACACAGACTTTGCTGCACATCTTCATACTTACATCCTCTGTGTGTTTTTGCATCTCTGTGCCAGACCATGAAACTGTTTTGGTTAAGCCTGCTCTTAGATCAACTCTTGCATTGTAAAAGGAATCTGAGATAATTGCCGTAACCACTACAAACACTTGGGTGGAGTAAAGCACAGATTTTTGCCACTTTTATTTACGTTGCCACGTCATAGTCTTAAATTACTGGCCATACAAAGTCCATGTTTGCCTGGAAAGTGAAGCGTTTAAATGTAGAACCACATTTAAGTTTGTGACATGCTTCAGTTAACAGTCTGTAATCATGTCAGATTAGTGCTAAAATGTTTCCTGTTTGCTTGTGATCATATGGTAAATTTCAAACCCTTTGTATTACCGATAACATAGATGTAATGTTCCCTTTGATTTTACATGAACAACACATTTAAGGTAAATCATTTATGTGACAAAGCTCCATAATTTTTAAACACACCCAAAAATGTTTTCTTTTGTTATGGCCTCAATTTTCTTTGTCTTTACTAGATCATTGGACACCCTATAATCTAAGGAGTGGTTTATCCAAAGCAGACTAAACTAACACCAGAATTAAATTGCTCAGTTAATGGTGATTCTCAGCTTTACAACTTTGGTAGATAAAGCCTAGGCTTATGCTTTGCCTCTTGAAACCAGCTATACAATTCCAGGATGGCTCAATGTGACGCCATGTCAAACAACGAAAGGTTCAGCCTTGTGTAACACTAACATGCCTTCAAGGATTAATAATTCAGTAAACTTTCCCTAGTGGTCTTTACAAACCTCTCTAAACAGAAAGAGGGGAGCACAGCCAAAAGGACTGCATCAGCAGCTGGAACTTCTGGAGGATCCCTTGAAAGAAAAGGGGCTGATGATGGATAACCTTTTGGGAGAAATTAGAGGAGTGTATTCTACAGGAGGGACAAACAACAGAACACCAGATGGAGGGAGAGAGAGAGAGGTAAACAGACGAGAGGAGGAGAAGTGAGAAGGAGAGAGATGAACAGCTAGAGATTTTAGCCAATTACAGATATCAGGAAATTAGCAGGATCTACAGATTTGTAATGTTTCAACTGTTTACCTGGTTGCAGGGTGCAGAGTTGAATGTTCATTTAAATATTCATTTGAATTCCTTGAACTGTATTTATTTTTCATCTATTGTCTTTAATTGAGTGTGTAGAAATTAACGTGATTAATTGAGCAGTTGAGGAAAACCAAAATGGCTCCTGTGTACAACACATGGGTGAGATGAAAAAACATGGCATTTTGTCAACACCATCGGGCGTCTACACCATCAGGCGTCAACATCATCAGGTTTTGACATGTATGTTTTGACAAGAGCTCCATAAAATATTTATGTGGTAATATAATATTATTTATGAACATGGTAAAACATTCCCACATCATGCCATGGTTTTATTTTTATATACATTTACATAATTTTGTCATGGTCTCCCCGCCGTGGAACTCCCTTGCGCACTGTGTGGGCCGGATTACTATGGCGACGGCCGCCATCTGTTCGTATTTGTGTCTATCTAGTTTCCGCCCTGTCGCTTCATGTGAAGTGTGCCCAGCTGTGTCTCATTTGTCTCCCTGATTAGACTATGTATTTAAACCCCCTGTGTTTCAGTCCTATTTGTCTTTGATTCATTTGTCATATGTGTTTTTGTCGTGAGTACCTGTTTATATTGATTTGTAGTAAAAACGGCTTTGCATTTGTAAGCGTAACAAATTTAACCTCATGTATGTAACAACTGTCACGGAGTGCTGCAGGTGCGGGGGTGCGGACACAATTACATAGCCGCTCTCTCGGAACAACATCTTTATTATCATTAAATAACGCTCGGGGTTAAACACAAAACTAAAGCACACCACGACAGGCGTGCTAACACACAAACAACAGGAGACAATACGGGAC
>JAOUQW010028592.1:0-10902 GCA_028565825.1 Olivaichthys viedmensis
TTGTTATGCACCAACATACCAAGGCAAATTCCTTGTATGTGAAAACCTACTTGGCAATAAACCTGATTCTGATTCTTCTGATTCTGATTCTGATACGAGGATCTCTCAAGCAGCTGTATGTATTTTTCAATAATGTGTATAAGGACTGTAGTTCTACGTATCCTATTAGTATTTATGAGAAATAAAGTGTATTGTACAGCGTGGATTGAAATGAGAAAATGAAAGTAATATGAATATTAATGAGGAGAAAGTCTTACTGTTGTGGTGGGGTCTTCAGTAAACACACGCTGTGCGTCCTCTTTATACAAACACAACAGCAAATACTCGCAGCGCTGATGAAGGAAGACACACATAATCAGAAAGACAGCTTTGTGTGCCAACTGTGTGTGTGTGTGTGTGTGTGTGTGTTTGTCTATGTACCATGATGTTGCCAGAAACAGGACTGCTCAGAGCCTCTTCCAGACTCATGTGAATCCAAAATCCCTGGTTAGCCCTTAAAACACAGAAAGTGCACATCCAATCGTCCCTGTGCAAACACACAAATGCATAATTAGCACTAGGGGTGTGGCGGTATGTCAGTATGATGGTATACCATGATGAGGAAATTCATCATACTGGATTGCACGGTTATTATATCCTGAATTTATCATATTCCAGCCCTAATTAGCACGTACTCGTTGTAAAGCCAAGGTGTTCAAACTATAGCCAGAGGGCCGGTTGCGACCCGTCACCATCTTATTAATAAGGTTATAAAATGGAAGGTCCTGGTTTGAACACTGGGTGTCATCATCATCGTTATCAAAAAGCAAATCAGCTCCTAATCTCCTTCTCTTTTTGTTAATGAGATTCATTTTACATCAGTATTATGTATAAAGATCAACATGGCGGCAGCACAGAAACGAAAAAAAAGAAAGAAAATGAATGCATGAGATTTCAGTTACACTGGCTAAATGAACATTTTAATGAGTTCAGAGGGAAGTGACTATGTCTAGTTTGTCAGGAGTCTGTTGCTGTAATGAAGCAATATAACTAGTGAGCGAAATCTGTAAAACCTTTATTTACACAGTTATGTTAAGCCTACAGCAGAAAATGTTTAAAACTCTCCTCACTCCTAATAAGCTGTTTGCGTTAATTGGTCCATCACTAGAAACATATCTGTTTCTTCACCTGGCCCCCAAAATCAATCTTACGAAGTCCTTGTTGATGCCCATCAATTCCTAAGCAGAGCTTTAAAATCGTTCCCCCTCTCTGTCTCTGTTTCTCACCCGAGTGTGTCGTCCTGTAGAGTCGGTAAGTGGCAGTGCTGATGGAAAGCTCGTGGACACTCGTCGCAGCACACCAGCTTTCCCTCATCCATGTTACAAATGAAGCACACGTCATCGTTATTCTGAGCCAGCTGGTTATAGGAGAAAATTAAGCAAAAATAAAACTAGTTGAAATCTGCCTTAAATGTTTACTAAGCTAACCCTATAAGGCCTAAGCCTAAAAGTGGCCACCTGTGCATATCATCTATTTTTCTCTGTAACTTGGTGATATATTACTCTATCTGTGTCCTCAGATTTTCAGTTCCACCAGTTAATGAACACAAATAGATTTCATCAACAAAAGATGAAAATAGTATGCAAACTGGGGGGAAAAAAAATCACAATAAATTGGAGTGACTTTTTCAAATGTTTTAGTGCAAATCAATGAAAACGTACAGAACCAAACTATTTGAATGAATAACAGGGACAATAAAACATTTTATGAAGTAATAAAACTTACTGGAAGTCTCTTGTCTACGTGCAACGGTCGTGTTTAGGACTGAGCAGAATAATGCATAACGCTTCTCTGCTTCTGTAGTTTGACGCGGAGTTTGAGGGGTGTAGATATCTCACATGGTTGTAAAGTTTTGAAAGTTTAACAAAATGTGTAGTGAATGTGTCAGCATTAGGTCTTAAAGGGTTAAATTTATTACCATATACTTTAGTCTTTGTTTTTTATATACAAATCATATAAATAGAAAGTACATATACCATATACATCATATACAAAGTCTCTGTTTTTTTAAACAGAGTAGCTGCGGTATAAGTGAGATAACGCTCGCCAAGCATCCCGATATTAGAAAATAACGGACTTCATATCGCAGTGTCTTACCTTCGTCGAACTAAACTAAACCTTCACCTAACTGAACTAATCTATTTAAACCGTTTTAATCCAATAGTAACGGTGACGTCCTGTCTTACTTCAACAGTCACATCATGGGTGTACCACAAGGCTCAGCTCTGAGTCCAAATATTATTCTATTCCACTCTAAATGCCTAACGTGCATGACAGCAATTTGGTTACACTCAATAGAATATGCGTATGTGGTGTATCATTGTCATTTGCCTCAAGCAAGACATGTTTATTTCATAATGTAAATGTAAAAAGGGTTTTGTATCATGGGTTTCAGACTCACCGGGTCTTCAGGACAGCACAGATTGCAATCACAGAGCAGTGAATGGATACACAGGATCTCCTTCTGCAGACAAAACACACATGTTAGTCTAAATCTGTGTTTATGTTAAAAATGACAAAAGTGCTTCTCTACAAGAATGTTTATCGGTAACTACTCTAACCATTTTAAACACACAGAGAGATAGAGAGAGAGAAAATTAATGTTTTACCACATACCACAATGACTTTATCGATTCCTACAAACAAATTTGTAGCACTGACACGTTGTCAATGCCTACAAATTGCTAATGACAGACAGGTAATGTCTGTGCAGATTCTTGGATCATCAAGCTGTGTCTGCTGGGAGTTTATGGTTCATCTGTACAACAGCCAGCATCAGAAAATCTGGACAATGAATTCACGGGTATAATCTACACAACAATTTACATAAGAATACACTCTCTCGTTTTCCCTTTTGCCTCTCTTTTTCCATATTAATTTTATCTTATTTACTTCCTTTTATCACTCTTATTCACTTCCTTTCAACCTTTTATAAAACTTAAAAGCTCACACTTTTTTATCCTTCTCAGCTTCATTAGGGTTTACTAAATACCCAGAGACTCATTTCTATTACTTACAAAAAAACATACTTGTTTAATTTAGCCTATTCATAGCTATTGGGTCTTTTATCTTGTTAAATAGACTTTTCATGATTCGTAGTATTAATACAATATTCTACAAGGTAGAATTAATATTAATACAAGGTTCTTTAATGTGCTTTATCATAAACACATTGTTTTGACTTTCTGATCTTTTATGTGTAAAGCACTTTGAGATTTTGAACTCAAAATGAAAAGTGCTATATAAATAATAATAATAACAATAATAATAATAATAATAATAATAATAATAAATGATTATTACTATTATGAATGACAGGTTACCTGCGCCTGCAATTTAGCTTCTCATAAACTTGAATTCAACATGTGGTCAAATCTTCCACCCACACACACAACACTCAAACTCAAAGTATTAAAGGGTACTATGATTCACTTTAGTTAACTGACTCTTTTAAACTACTCATCCAATCTGAACAGCATGGTTAGAATGTAAGAAACACACACTATGTCAAACGATGGAAATGTTAGGAGTTAAATGTTTAGATACATACAAACAAATAGATTTTCTCAACTAATGTCGTTCAAAAAGCACAAATCATTTGCGAATTTCCAACCACTATCAAACAGAGACCGCTGCGATAATATACACCAGCGACACCTTCATGCTTTAATCACAGGCACGCCTCGTGTTCGTCATACACGGGTAAATGTGGATGAATACGTGATTGCAGCAATTCTCATGACTTTGCAACAAGACGGTGACAGAACGGCTCTGCCTTCACCGGTGCTTTACTCTCATCATGTGTTCTGCATTTCCACACCGTAAGCTAATTCGAATGTCTCTTGCCTTACCTTCACCAGGTAGTCAAGGGTTTTGCCACAACACTGTATGTCTTTCTTCCAGTGGGCGTCTGTCAGAGTTAACTCCTGATTTATGAACTCCTCAGGAGTGAACCAGCGCTCCTCTGTGCGGATGCTCTTATTACGCGACCCTGCAGCACACAAACACGCATGCTTGAAAAAAACCTGCTAACACACTGTGATCATTCACTCATTTCTTTCTTTCTTCAGCCCAGCTTTGAATGAGTCCAAGAATCTTGAATCGTTGTGCAACACTGATTATTATAAGAGGTGACTTTCCAAGATTTCCCCAACTGTTTGGTTTTTCCCCCAATATGATAGCCTTTTGAAATTAAGAACACCTTGTGAAAATTGAGCACTGTGCAGTGTTATATAGTCTTAATGTGCAGTCATGTTGTGCATTGTCAGGCTGCGTACTGTCAGATTCTGTGTTGTCATATTGTTCATATTAAGCACTGTCATATTGTGCACGTATTGCAGTAATATTGAGTACTGTCATATTGTGCAAATACACTATTGTATTCTTATTTTGCACACACTGCAGTCATATTGTGCGCTGTTTCCCGAAACACCACCAGAACTCTTGCACAACAGTGTTAAACAACATTAGGCTTCGCTCTGATCACATACCTGCAAACCTCTTTTTAAATAAAACCCCGTTGACAGAACCACAGCTGACTGGAAAAACAGGAGCCTCAAACTCAGACAGATTCACTGGCTCGCTCTTTTCTTCTTCTTCTTCTTCTTCTTCTTCTTCTTCTTCTTCTTCTTCTTCTTCTTCTTCTTCTTCATTGTCTTCCTCCTGGTCTTCACTTGAGCCCTCCATCTCTTCGCGAGACACTGACTCTAACAGAGAGCAGTGGAGCAACACACACAAACACACACATATTCGATGTATCTTGCGTCAGCTCTACTCATCATCAGAAAATTGTATAGATAATAAAAAGGGGAGTGTGTGTTTATGTGTACTGACGAGGGCTGGAGCTTTCTGAGGAGCTGACAGGAAACAACACTCTCTTATTCTGCATGGAGTGAAAACCAGACTTTAGTTTTCTAAGCAAAAGCATGACAAAAGAAACACATGAATAGGGAAAAACACTGAGTGAGAAGGGCTCAACACCTTCCGAACGCAGCGTCTCTTGGTGTGTGAACATTGCAGATGGCCCTCCTGACGAAAAAGGAGAAAATGGAAACTATAAGTACACCCACATTTTAGAAAGGTCATTGATATTTCAATACGTTTATGCATATTTCTCATGCCAGCATCCCAAAGTGAGCAATAGAAGAGTGCAAATAATAATAATAATAATAATAATAATAATAATAATAATATTAATAATATTAATAATATAAACAAAACAGCATGTTTCCCTGTAGCCATGCAGTATGTGTCCACAGTTATCTTATACAGGACTTTTACTGTATCCGTAATTAAGGTCAGAGAGAACATTTACCTGCATAATTTTCCCAGTTGGCATTTGTATTGAAGGCCGTTCATTATATTTACCTCTATAAGTTTATCTAGTGGAGTGTCCCGGCAGCGGATGGTGAGCTTCCATTTCTTGCTTTTCCCTCTTCCTGCAAACTCCTCAAAGTCACCCGGGGTGAACCAGCGGCCATGGGACAGAATACACTCAACCCCTATAGGGATAAAATCAAAGTCCAATTTCACCTAAGCTTTAGAGGCAAATTTAATCCAACAATATAATAACTCAACTTTCCTCCCTGACCAGAGAATGGATTTTTTTAAATTTTGTTTGTATTAGTTACAGTCACCTCAATTTTGTCCCTGTAGCACAATTACAATCTTGACCCTTTTAATTTTCCACGTTCCATATATGGTCATTGTTTCCTGTTCTCATTAACCCTCACTGTTTCTTGTTTTACACTTTGCATATTTGATCACAACCTCCTATTTTTGCTAACTCAATTCAATTCAAAGAGCTTTATTGGCATGACCGTTACAGCAATTACAGTATTGCCAAAGCATTGAAATGACAGACAATTTTATAAATAGCAATTAAAAAACAAAACAAAGAACAAAACAAACACGCATTACAAAAAACACTATCAGTGCACAAGTCAATCAGGACTGTGTGTGTGTGTGTGTGTGTGTGTTTGGGTGGATCAATCACTGTTCCTCAGACTGTTACAGAATGATATGTACTGTGCTGCTAAAGCGCTGCTCTCCTTTTGCTCTCCTAACAGGATGAGCAGTTTCTCAGTGTTGAGAAACACTGAGGGTCTCAGGGTGGAGAATTGAGGATAAACCTTCTCCAGTGTTCTGTAGTAGGTTTCTCGTAAATGGCTGTATTTTTGACACTGTTAGAAAGTGCAGCTCTGTCTCTACGGTGTCTACTGTGTGCATACTATCTGCTCTGGAGGGAGCGAGGATTTCTTATATCGGCCCTTCTCTAAGGCACTGAGTCTGTACCTCGTCAGCATGCTCCTGTGTTTTTGGTCAGTTACTGTGCTTAGGTAATCTGCTACAGTGTATTGACACTTTAGGGACATATAGCACTGCATTTTACTCTGCCCTTGTGTTTGTGTGTTTCAATGGGTGATGTACTTTTTGTTTTTGGAGTGTCATTATTTGGTCGACCCTGATTGTTCTGGGGTTCTAACTCTCTCTCTCCTGCTGGTGATTGGTTCTTTCTGATTTCCTATTTAAGCTCTTCGTCTTCAGCCTGCTCTTTGGGAAGTCTTGCATATTTATAATTCAGAGTTGTGTTACCTAATTTCTGTTACTTGAGTTTTTTTTCTTTTTCTAAAAGTTCCCAGTCATTTATTTATAGTGTTCCCCGGTTTGATCGTTGCCTGTTTCTTTGGATTTTTGATCATGGATTTGCCTGTAGTTACTCTGTCTGCGTGTGTTTGACCCCTGCCTGATATTACGATTACGATTATTGGCCCTAATAAAAACATCGAACACACTCACTCCGGCACCTGATGATGAAGATTATGATGACAAAAAAAATCCTTTTACCTCTAGACACTTCCTTAATTTAGCATTTAACTATGTTATGTTTTCATAATTTATCATGCCATTCATCATGACAGCATTTTCTTCATCATAGAGAGTAATAAAAAGTATAAAATAAAAAAATAAAAAAGAATAAAATTCTTCCTGGGATTCTCCCCTTTCACTTACAATGTTCCATTACTTTTTATGCGCAATTAAAATAAAACAATGAATATTAATTCGATCCAATATATTACATGAGAAATGTATTTATAACATAAAATGAAGAGACAGCACGTATAACCATGCACATATGACAAAAGCACTTCCACCCTTGTTATGTCCACTTGCAGATTTTGTCACTGCATTCTGCCACACCGCCTCATTGTTATGAGATCAAGAAAAAATAATATCAATCTATGATTGAACTTGTCTACAGGAAGTAAACAACCTGATATGCTCTTTGCTATTTTGTATTTTTATTTAAAGACAACCTCAAAACTGTCAGCCTCGGACGTGAGACGTGAGAAGCGGATACAAATGCAAAGCCGTTTTATTATAACACACTGCAACTAACCGTACATATGTGAATACACACAGGCAGACATATAAGTAAGGTAGACAAATGTTTAACAACCAGGACAGGAACACAGGGGTTTATATACACGCACTAATCAGGAATCAAACAAGACACAGGTGGAACAACTCGAGACGAGACAGGGCGGGGACAGGAAACAGAACCAAACATCAACAACACGCACATGGCGCTGGTTGCCATGGCTTCTGCCAAGTGTGGCTAGCACGGAAGCTAGCGGCAGGGAGTTCATGACAAAAACTACCTTTTTTTTTTTACCTTGTAAGCTCATATCCTTGATCAGATTGTTGCTCGATTCATCTGGACTAATCACCATAATCTTTCACTAAACTTTTTCCCGTCTCTAAACGGCCTCTGGTTTCTTGAAAAAATATATAATAACCAATCATTTTATGTCATTTTTATTTGCATAAAGTCGAGCTCTGCTGAACTTTTGACGCTGCTCAATGAGCCAGATTTTGAACTTGCAAGTGGACTCGTACCGTACACAACTCCTCTAACACCTGCATACTTACTGACTTAGCACTAATTTCACTAACATTGCCACACCACATCTGGAATAAAGCTAAATCCCATGCAACATGCTCTCCTGTATTGTAGTAGCTATTAACGAACACAACATGCGATCGAGTAGAGATTACTGGAAAAGTAAAGTCCCTGCCCATCAGGAATCTACCATAATAACGGAGTTTAATAATTGTGAGTGTACCTTTGGCCAGCTTGTTCCGATACAACGTGCCGTCTTTATATCCACAGGTGACGGGAAGATGAGTTTTAAAAAAATCCCACGTCCAAATATTTGCCTTCTTTCCTCTTTTTAATAGAGAGGCTAAGAGAGAGGGTGAAATGTAAACAGAGTAGCATATAGATATTTAAAAAAAAAACATGAAATTGAAATAACTTGGTGACAAAACAATTCTTAAGAGTGTTAATGAGCTATGGATTAATCCACAATAATACACTCTGTAAGCTGTGGTATACACACATGCATTACTGTATTAATAGCACTTTTACAGATTGGTGGTGCAAATCTTTGAGGACTCTGATATTCCTCCAGCTTGTAAATTAAATTACTCACAGTTTTACACAGACTTTTAATTTGCTACAGTCTGTGTAAAGTCAATCTAATATGGACATCTTTAAATTCAAATTTAAAGCATAGTATATTCTATTCAGACTGTATTTTGCACATACTGCAAACCAGTAGCTATTCTCATTTTTAATACTTTCATTAATTTATCAGAGTACCACGTCAGATCTGGCATCAGCTTTTTGACCTGCATATCCTATGGAATATAAACAGCTGTGCTTATTCTCATTTGGTCTTTGTTAGATTACACTCTTGGTTTTGCATGTACAGTACTGTGCAAAAGTCAGAGAGCACCCTTTTGTTTATTCCGTTTTTAATCAAATGGCCATTCAGTACTTATGGTTAATAATTTGGTGGTAAACAATAATGACGGGAAAATGTATTTAACAGAAAATCACACAAAAGTCTTCAACACTAAGTGCAGTATGAAATCTGTAAATATTTCATGTGTAATATTGAACTTTTGTTTCACGCTGCCACTAATTTCCATTCGTACAATTTCATCAAAGCAGTTACAGTTACGTTCCAGCTGTTTCATACAGGTGGAGTTCATTTGCATAAATAAGTGATAAAACTATTAGACTTAGTGTTTATTGTAGATTAAAGTCACATTTATGGGGTGCTGGTTCGAGTGGATCAGGTACAGCAGTGACACTGACATGGTAGTGTGTGTGTGTGTGTGGGGTGCTGGTTCGAGTGGATCAGGTACAGCAGTGACAATGACATGGTAGTGTCTCACACACACCTGTAGCGAAGCGGCTTACATTCAGAAAACCTTTTCCTGTGGAACATGTGACGGGAAAAGAGTCGTCCCGAACATCAATCTCGTCTTCTTCATCATCAGCAGCGCTGCGGTCGCGCTCTGAGCTTGACTCTGAGGTGTGACCGTCTGCAAGCACGTGAAGACACGTCACACACACACATTCATGATACAGGATGATTCATTACACTCTTTTATACACAGATTTATGGACAATTTAAGGCCTCATTAGTCAGAAACAGAACTAGTTTAATCTTATTGCATCGATGCATGTCAGAGTCAACAGGTTAAGGGTTGTTATCTCCAAAAAGGTCTTTCAGTTCCCTTTCATTTCACCAAGCCTACTGATAGTATGAGCCAACTTTCTTTTCATTGGGTAAATCGATAATATTCATGATATACACCAACTTCCTTCCTCTCTGCATTCTCGAACGCCAGTTAGCTACCGTTGTTTGGGGATCTTCTCTAACATTAGCTAGTGATGGATATTTTTTGAGGGGTTCAGTTTACAGTTTCTGGCCGTGTATTTTGAAATAAACGTCTCTTTTTGGTGCGATTCAGTTTACCGGACAAAAGGGGTAAAATTCCGGTCATACGCTATTACTGGTGTTAATTACTGCTGTTGCGCAAAACACAAACATTTTGGGCTCTACAAGAACGACACCATCAAGTAAAATCAATTATACCTGACTGGATTTTCTGTGTAAGCTGTCAGCACAAAGTTCCGCCTATAGATACGCACAAACCGGCAGCTATTTTTATATATACACACACACACACACACACACACACACACACACACACACACACATACATATACAGTACATACACACACACACACACACACACACACATACATATACAGTACATACACACACACATATATATATTGCAATGAAGTGAAGCAAATAATGAAGGCACTAACTTTTGCAACGTCGGGTACTTCTTCTGGATCTAAACCGCTCCCTCTTGCACTGTGGTCAAAAGAACATACGCCTGTTCATATGTCATGTTTAAAACTTCAATGAAAATATGTGACACCAGAATTTGACCTTCAATTTTTTGACTAAAAGAGAAAGACTAGTAGTCCCGTCCAGGCTGTGTTTCTGCTTTGTGCCCAGTGTTTTTCCCAGAATTCACCACAACCCTGACCAGGATAAAGCGCTTACTGAAGAGGAGTGAATAACTGAATAAATAAATAAATAGTAAAAAATAATTTCTAACGCGAGACAGATGAAGTTTTTGGAAGTTCTTAGGTAATTCGTATTGTTTCTGTAAAGGCGGGTGACGCTGACGTGTTTCTGGAGCACTCACTAGTAAAGTGTTGTCTGAATTCAGACCGGTGTCTCTCTCACTGTTGCCCCCTACATAGTGCCCTATATAGAACACTCAATAGTAAATAGTGAACGAGTGAGTGAGTGAGTGAGGGAGCGAAGTCGAGTAAGTTTGGGGACATGATCAGCTCCGAGTAGAATCTCATCTCGTAATTACGGTAATTTTAGCATGTTAGGGATTTTAAATAGAATAGAATAGAATAGAAAGCTCCTTTATTGTCACATATACACATACAAGTACAGTACAGTGAAATTGATTCTT
>JAOUQW010028593.1:0-10900 GCA_028565825.1 Olivaichthys viedmensis
CATTTTTAAATAGATAAAATTAAATGAATGAAAATAATAAAATCAGATGAAAGTGAATGAGTTAAAGTGTCTCACTCTCCAGCTCCTTCACTCGGGTGTTCAGTGTTGTCACAAGATCCCGCAGGCGCTCATTCTCATCTATCACATCTACAGAGAACACGGAAAGGGTTAACGTACTATAGAATTAAACACAGAAAATAAAAGTCTTAATACAGAATAAAATGATTAAACTTGTGTTAATGTGTGTTGACCCCTAAAACAGCGCCTGACACTCCCAATTCCCAAACACCATGTATTTTACAGATAGAGGGCTCCCTTCAACTTCCTATAGACTAACACTTCACTGTCCCAGCACACTGGATGTATGTAGCCCGAAACCTAATCCAAGTGATGCCTTTTGGGGAAAAAAAAGAAAGCTCTCTCGATATCTTAGGATGGATCAATGAAATCTCAAGATTGATTAACTATTCCTAGAGAGAGATTAATAATAGCTAAAGAAAAAGCTGATAATACATCTAGAAGGATTAGTAACACCTCGAGTGAGATCGATAATACCTGAAGATGGCTCAATAATATCTTGAGAAGAATCAATTATAACTCGAGATGGATCGATTAATGCCTCGAAACATATTGATGATACTTTGAGACGGATCACTAATACCTCAGGATGAACCAGTGATACCTCGAGATATATTGATGATAACTCAAAAAGGATACCTCGAGACGAGTCGATGATACCTCGTTACAGATTGATAATACCTCGAGAGGAATCGATAATACCTCGAGATGGATTGATGATACCACAAGACAGACTGAGGATTACTCAAAATGGATCGATGATACCTTGAGACAGATTGATTATACCTTGAGAGGAATCGATAATATCTCGAGATGGGTTGATGATACCTCAAGACGGATGGATGGTACCTAGAGACAGACTGAGGATTCCTCAGAATGAATAGATGATACCAGATTGCTGATACCTCAGAACAGATTGATGGTACTTCTGGTCAGATTGATTATACCTCAGAACAGATCAATTATACCTCAAAGTAGGTTGATTATACTTCAAAAGACGGATTGATGGTACCTCGTGGCAGACCAACGATACCTTGAGATAGGTCAATCTGAGATTTGGACAGTGTTCAGTGAATGTTCAGTAGTGTTTAGTGTAAATTTGAGATTTGGGAATAAGCGAATATTGACATAAGCTGATCATATAAACTCATACATTATACCATAGATATGTCAATCAATGCTTACGCATACTTTAGGTCCTTATGAACAGCTTTCAAATACAGTGTGACCAAACGAAGGTTAACACTAATATTGCATCTTGAGTTATGTTAATGTGTCTGTATCACAGACTTGCCGACGGTGATGTGTTCATCCAGTTTCCTCGTACTGGGCTCGCCTTGAGAGTTTACAAAAGTGAAGCGAGATTTTTCATCATTATCAGGTGCTACTACTAGTTCTATTTAATTTAATTTAAATTTAATTTTGAAATAGATCAAATTAAATGAATGAAAATAATAAAATCAGATGAAAGTGAATGAGTTAAAGTGTCTCACTCTCCAGCTCCTTCGCTTGGGTGTTCAGTGTTGTCACAATTTTCCGCAGACGCTCGTTCTCATCTATCACATCTACAGAGAACACAATAAAACATCTAGACGTATTAGTAACACCTCGAGTGGGATCGATGATACTTCGTGGCGGATCAACAATTCCTTGAGAAGGATCGATGATCCACCAAGACTAATGGGTTAAACCTCGGAATGATTCAATGAGAAATGGCTTAAATTACAGGGATCGATAACTAGACGCAACTAAACAATTTTTTAAAATCTCATTAGTTATCAAACACTAATCCAACATTATATTATGATCCTTATTACCAAAGAGTCCATAATTTAACACCGAGACAGATCGAGTATTTAACTGTATGAGAAATCCTCGTATGGAACTGAACGCTATCTGAATCTTCTGTTCACATGTACGCTCCTAACACAGTGTTAATTGTTAATAGTCTCTTAATAACTGATATTGACTCAGTGGGTACACTCCTCTATGTTTTATGCATTATGGTCCCTAATACTCCCAGCCAATAAGAACACACTGAACTGGACTCATAATGAAGAGTGATGAAGTCTGGTTAGAGAAATAGATATCTCACTTGCGTTATTATTATTCAGCTCTAACAGTTCCTTTTCCTTTTTCTTCAGCCGCTCTTCAACCTCTGTATGGGAGAAAATACATCACAGAATTACAGGCTTTTCCCCTCAATAGCAAAATAATTATAATGTACATCATCTTAATAAATATATGGCTCTATATTTAAAGAAATAGCAGAAAGGGTGTGAAATTCATTATATTATCGTTATTAGATTACAATTGGTAATGAGAAATATAATCTTTTTAGATAATGATGTTAAGCCTATGTCTCTAAACTAAATATTAATAAATAATAAAACAGCAGCTCAATTGTGATAAGATTGGGTGTTAAGAGTTTTATTAAAAATAAATAAATACAAGCATTGAAAGCACAATGAAATAATATAGTACATCAAATAAAATAAATTAAAATAAAATTGAAAAATCAGAAAAGGCATAATAAAATAAAATAAAAACTCAACATTGGTAGCCATTAAATAAATCAGTACCGTAGCGAACACAATTTTTGTTAGGTGTATATCAGACAGTTAGACAATGTTCAATTAAAGATTGGGACAAATCAAAGATTTGGACAGTGTTCAGTATAAACCAGAGATTTTGACAGTGTTCAGTAGTGTTTAGTGTAAATCTGAGATTTGGACATGGTTCAGTGTAAACCGAAGATTTTGACAGTGTTCAGTAGTGTTGAGTGTAAACCAGATATTTGAAGGATGTTCAGTGAATGTGCAGTGTTGAGTGTAATTGCGTACCTGAGATGCGTCCCTGCATTGTGCTGCTGTTGTGATGGTTGCCGCTCACCACTGCGTTCAGCTGTTCACCCAGATCAGTTAATCTCTCAACTAACACACACACAATTAACACACAGTTTAAACATCAGCTCTCAGGATGCAGCGCATACAGGACAAAATTTAACTACATATACATTTAATTCATGAAGAAATATACTGTGTCTACATGGAGCTAAAAGGGATGGAGGGATTAAAGAGCAAAGGAAAGGAAGGAAGAAAGAGAAAAAAGAAAGAAAACGAGAGAAAAAGCAAAAGGATCGAGGAATGAAAGAAAGAGTGTGTTAGGACTCTAATGCGTGTGTAGTTCCACTGAGTGCGAGTTGAAGCGAAGCTGCTGATTGGACGGCTGTAACGCACATTATGACATCATCAGCTGGCAGTTGGAATTCTGATGTTGCCGACATTCCGTCAGTGAGTTGCAATGGGAACGTTTCACACTTTAATCTGAAATACTTTAAAAGTTATATAAAGTTTATAAAACCCAAAAATCCACAGTGCAACTCTAACGGAAATTCTCTACAGACCCATAAACACTTAGCACAGAGAGGAGGAGGAGGAGAAGAAGAAGAAGAAGTGTGAGGAATTTTAATGCACAGTATCACTGAAAGTAATAGGATAAAATTTCTGTACAAGAGCATGATATGTGTTGAATTTTGAATTATTCTCTTACTTAAATTTGCATTCTGGGAGTCGATCTCCTTCAGTTCAGTGGTGCTTTCCTCCAGTTTGCGGTTCTTCTCTGCAAGCTGCTTCTGAAGCTCTGAGGAAAAAACAACAAATGAATAAAACAACAGGGACGGAGTCATCAGATGCTGCTCGCGGCCGATGCACAGAGTGAGAACGGCGCTACACCGCACACGCAAGTTAGGAGTAGAAGAATTACCCCTGGTCTGAACTGTGGTGTGTTTCTTCCACTGTTCCAGCTCTTCCCGTTTGGTCCTCAGCTCCCGCTGCAGCTCAGCTATCTGATCCTCTGTGGAGTCAACACAAAACACACACTGCGTTCATTTCATAATTACTTTATATAAACCAATATTACACTGTTGTAAGTTAATGCTGGCATTCGAGTCTCAGCATTACAGCATATTGCAATATTGTTTTCGTGGACAGTAAAGATATTTTCACTCCTTTTGCATTCCATTCTGGAGAAGGGTGCTTATGTAGGCAGCAATTTTGGGCAGAAAGATAAAGTCTGTCCTATTTGCAAGACAGTATAAAGACAGCTGGCGTCTATAGGTCCTCATTTTTGTATGGGTCCTCATTTTTGGACAAGTCTGAGGGAGCATGTGTTGCAGACGTCATCCTCAAAGAAGGAAATTCCATAATTCTGTTAGGTCTGTATGTCGATTAAAGTGTGTTGTGTTGTGTCCATCCTGAAGAACCTCCTCTTTCCTGGTTCCAGCTCTACCCTAAAGAACCCTACTCTTTCCTGCTTCCTGCCTTTCCCTGGTTCCTGCTCCACCCTGAAGAACCCTCCTCTTTCCTACTTTTCCTCAGTTCCTGCTCCACCCTGAAGAATCCTCCTCTTTCCTACTTTTCCTCAGTTCCTGCTCCACCCTGAAGAACCCTCCTCTTTCCTGCTCCCCACTTCCTCAGTTCCTGCTCCACTCTGAAGAACCCTCTTCTTTCTTGCTTTTCCTCAGTTCCTGTTCCACCCTAAAGAACCCTCCTCTTTCTTGCTTCCCACTTTTCCTCAGTTCCTGATCCATCCTGAAGAACCCTCCTCTTTACTGCTTCCTGCTTTTCTTCAGTTCATGCTCCATCCTGTAGAACACTCCTGTTTCCTGCTTCCCACTTTTCCACAGTTCCTGCTCCACCCTGAAGAACCCTCCTCTTTCCTACTTTTCCTCAGTTCCTGCTCCACCCTGAAGAACCCTCCTCTTTCGTGCTTTCCTCCAGTTCCTGCTCCACATTGTGGAACCCTCCTCTTTCTTACTTTTCCTTACGTTTCTGATTTTACACCAAGTTGCTTATAAATGATCATTTAGTAATCAAGCACTTACTGAGCTGGTCAGTTCCACAGCCGCTTCTCTTCAGGAATGTGATCTCTTTATTCTTCTCTTCTATTTCCTTCTCCAAACCTTAAAAAAATTTCAGTTGCTTGTTTATTCGTTTTATTTGATAGATTATTTATCTACACTGCATTTATTTTTCAGTTTGTTGAGGGATTTAACCTGGAGCTGACCTGCAGTCTTCTCCTCATTCTCCTGTTTAAATTCGGCATGCACTTTTCTTAACTGGGCCACTTCCTCCTTCAGAAAGATCACCTGGACGGCTGGATGGAGGGAGGACAGAGAAGGAGTGATATTAAAATAAAATAAAAGAGAAAAGGAGTCCAAGTGTGATTTTAGATTCGTCTCGTTGCAGTTTAAGTTGTGCAAAATTGGCGTCATGTTGTCAAACTAAAAGAAAGAAAAATACAGTAAATAAGTAACTGAATAAATAAATAAAATAATTTGTTATCCATTTTAAATACGTTTCCTCTTACCAAAAGCTTAATAATAATAATAATAATAATAATAATAATGAATATGAATAACTAATTTACGCTCCTTATTAACTGCACTACTCACCCTGTTTAGATTTTTCGTTTCCAGTGGCCGAAAGCTGAGCCACCAAGGCCTCCATTTCCTTCTCCAATCCTGCATTCACACACACGTTCTTTTCACAAACAATTTTTACCTTTACATTATAATTATCTGCATACAGAGAGAGATTTGATTTGTAAAATAAGTGTCAAACTCACGGTTAATCCGAGCTAAATACTCCCTGATGTGTTCATCCTGCTTCCTTGACCCTTTCCTCAAATCTTCAAGTAATTTCAGAACTGCAAATGACAGGAAAGAAAAACTTTATTTATATCCTTATTGCAGAAAAAAGTGGAATTACATAGTCTTGTGCATATGAGATATGTTACTCTTAAATCATTGTGTGAAATAGGGATATGTGTAAATGTGTGACTGCGTTACATTAATATCTAGACACAGACGCAGCTCATTTTTTGAATTCAAATTTCTGAGAAGCACTTTGACTAAAACAGCGTCCTGCTTACGTTTGACAGATTCTCCTTTCCATTTCTTAATTTTTCTATTGGCCTCCTCCAGTTCTGCGTTCTTCTGGCGCAGTCGCTCCTTCAGCTCTGAGACAAAAATAAATTGTGTAAGACAATGACCAAACAGGCTTTCTGTCATATTTCCTGGTTCTCCACAGCGCCTGCTTCCAGTTTCCCTCAGTGCAGAGGGTAGAACACTCCCCCAATCACCGATAGCACCAGTTTCTTATAATTATTATCTCTTCATCGCTTCATTAACTTGTGTAAATAAATCCACTAGTTTGTCTGTGTTCCTTACGACATCTTACATGATACACACATGTCCATGTTTTGATTCGTGTTCTCCAGTGTTCGCACATGTTTCCTTCCTTTTTCTTTTGTTCTTCTAGGTTTCAGTTTCCTCGTTTACTAGTCAGAGTTAGTAGACTCCTGATTTTCTAGTAATAGGTACTAGTTTCCTGGTACTCTAGTTCCAAGTTTCTTGGATCCCTAGTTTCCTGGTTCTATAGTTTCCTGTTTCTTAGGTTCCTAGTTTCCTTGTTATAGGTACTAGCTTCCTGGTTATTTATTGTCCTATTTCATAGCTTCCTAGTTTCCTGGTTCTCTAGTCATAGTTCCTAGTTTCCGGGTACCCTAGTTCCTTGTTTTCTTGGTTCCCTAGTCATAGTTTCTAGTTCCCTGCTTCCTAGTTCCCTATTCATACTTTCCAGTTTCCTGGTTCTTGTCACAGTTCCTAGTTTCCTGTTTCCTAGGTCCCTAGTTTCCGAGTCATAGTTCCTAGTTGCTTAGTTCCTTAGTCATAGCTCCTAGTTTCCAAGGTTCTTTGTTCCCTTGTTTCATGTTTCCTAGTCATAGTTGTCACGCGTGTGACATAGCGAGGCGGTTGCCTAGGCGACGGCCGCCACGTGCGCGACCACGCGCTATGTGTTGAAGTGTTTCCCTGTCATGTGAGTTATGTTAAATGTTCCCAGTTGTTCCTCGTCTGTCTCCCCTTGATTCTACATGTTTAAATACCCGCTTGTTTCCGTCCTGTGTTGTCTTCTGTTTTGTGTGTCACCACGCCTGTCACGGCGTGTATTGTTTTTGTGTAAACCAGTTTCTGTAAATATCAAAATAAATATGTTGTTCACTTATTTTATAAGTTCCTAGTTTCTTAGTCATAATTACTAGTTTCCTGATTCCCTTGTTCCCTAGTTTCCTGGTTTTTAGGTTCCTAGTTTCCCTAGTTGCTAGTCCCAGTGTATGTAGTCATTTCCTGGTTTTGAACCCAGCCAGTGTGATTGGATGGTAATAACAGATTCTCCTCTGGTTATGATGCCTTCCTTTGTTTTGACCCCGGCTATGAATCATGACTACAGTTATAACACACACATAAGCATGAATAAGTGTCGTACAAACAGTGTGGGAGAAAACACTAAAGTCTAAAGCATGTAAACCACATCATCGCATGTGTGACGTCATACACACCATCAACATTTCCCTCCAACGCATTAATTTTATCTTCCAGCATCTTTATGTCCTGGGTGAGAGTTTGGATTGTAAACACTGCAGGACATGAGGGAAAAATAAAAGGTGAAAAAGATAAAGAAAAGAACGAACAAAAAATATTTATATGAAACAAATGTTCCATCAAAGTTTGCATGTTTCAGTCACTGCTCACTCACCGTGACGAATGAGTGAGTTGTTCAGTTTCGAAACTGAATCCTGGAAATCAGCCTGCAGTTCTGTAAAACACACACACACACACACAAACATGTCAGAAATTAAGAAAATAGTGAATAGTTTTAGTCTTAAATTGTTCAGTAAACCGAGTGTGTGTGTTTCCTCACGGTTGTAAGACTTCTCGAGGTCAGCGCACTCTGTGGCCTCCTTCAGTAATTTCTGCAATCCTGGAAACACAAAATAAAACAACCAATTCAGCCACGAAAAAATGTTTTTAGTTGTAATGTCCAAAACTCTTGTGTTTGATAGAGCTGCTCTTTCTTACAAGTAACGCTCACCGAGAAAACTTAAAGACCATGTGGTTTGGGACGGTGTACTAAGATACTGCATCACAAGGAAGAGTCTATTCTTGTCTGTTCAGTAGCTAATTGGCTAATTAGCCGTTAACGTATGAGATAGCACTCCACGTGACAGAGGACACAGGGACACGAAACACATCTGACCTCTAGCTATGTGTTACAGATAACATAGCTAACTTTATGCTTTAAGCTTGCAACTTGATTTGATTTGGAACACAGCCACTCAGATATTCAGAGATTCTTAAAAGCCTTTAAAAACCAATAAAATGGTTTTGAAAGAAATTGGACTTGTTTTACTTTTATTTTCCACTACAGCTCTGGACTTTTCGCCGTTCTCCTTCTTCAGCTGTTCCTCCAGATCTGGAAGAGAAATTGCGTTTGTAATAAAAGCGTTATTTATATTTATGGATCACAAACAGCTTATATAAGTTATTGTTTAAATGAGTAAGAAAGAGCTCGATAAAGGAGCACATGAATAAAGAAGAGTATGTTCTGAGTATGTTCATTATCTGGACAGCAGTAAAAAAATATGTTAATGAATTAACTAAGAAAGGTTTTAATGGAAATTAATAAGCTTAAACAAATTCATATTTTATACACCACCTTTCATTTCCAATTCAATCTCAATGTGGTGTTACATAAATAAACAAATTACAAGCAAATAGTAAAATAACATGAATATAAGTAATAAAATAAAAGGCATGTAATGTGTAACAGTCATTAAACAATTCAATTACACACACACACACACACACACACACACAGCGTGTTCTCTCCTCCCTCTATGCATTGGAGGACACACCGACTCTGGCTGCAAAAATGAGGATGGTGAGGAACAATAGAGAAAGGATGAAGAGTAGGAAAAATGAAGGTATGGATGAAGGGATGAGCTGTGAAACTCTGACCCACTAGTCGCTGTTATAAAGTGAATGGACAAGGTCACATTAGGCCTCTGTCACATCCAGAGCGGGGTTGAGGGACGGACACACGCGCATAACCACTTTTCAACATTTATTTCAACAGAGAATACAACCAAACACGGATTACACTAACATAACATGACAAACAATAAACCTCACTGAAGACAGACACACGGGGATACTTATACAATCCGATCACGGACAACAAACAGGGAACAGCTGGGAACAATTGATGACGAGACAAGACAGGGCTACAAAGACACTCACATACACACACGCGCGCAGTTGCACACGTGGCGGCCGTTGTCATGGCAATTGCCACATTAGGTTACGCGCACAGCCGCACACGTGACAGTGCGAGCCGTCTCATGAACCATTTTCCAAAGGTATGAATTGATTTTCCAAAATTCATACAACTGCGCGTGGCAACAATATTTTTCAAATATTGAATAATTTCAGTCGACAGTTCTGTCCGTTGTGTTTCACGTACAGAGTTAGTATTACTGTTGCAGCATGACAATCAGACAGATTATTTTCATACAATGTGAGCATTAAAATCATAGGCTCCACACGCAGTAACCGGAGCTCAGGATTAAACCCTGGACGCTGAAGATTTTAAGAAATTATATGTGTCTGACTTTAGTGAACGGTTCAAAATGTCTGTTTGAATAAATCTTCTCCATAGGGACTTTTGGGTGTATTTTCTACATAATAAATTAGATAATGAAATGTTTTCATTTGTTCTGTTCCTGTCATACAGATGATTTACAGACCCTCGTTTTAAAACTACCAAGCACATTTAAAACTACCGACATTAACCTGCTTAAAGTGCTGAACAGTTGAGTGTACCATGTTTGTCTTTTAACTCTTATTGTCAAAATTAAAAGACAGTAATTAAGTAGAAGACAATTGTTTAAGGGAATACTGGAAGAGTGACATGGCGGCGACACTATATAAAACTATCGTGAACAATAAATATTAAAGGCATACCCAATAAATAAATTCATGTGGGATCAAAAACAGCTGATCAGACCTAGCTATAGCAATGCCCGGGATGAGTGACTAACACAGGTGTACAATTAATTACAATAATCCAGGTGTAACCACATATGCAGTGGTTAAAGTGAAAGTATGCTGCTAGCACTGGCAGACATATAAAGGTCAACAATATATTCACAGATCAGCATACAGTCTAAACAATCTAAGGCACCACAAATAGCAAAACCCCACATTTGGCTATGGCGTTAGAAAAATATGCAGGGGAAAGCACAAATCTTCAAAACAATGTGTGTTTTTTTTTTAAACAAAACATTTTATTGCAGATTCATGAAATGTGGTTAGCCATGGTCTCAAAACTCCACATGCTGACAGGTGCACAGGTGTGTGTACATTTGCATTTTGATCAAAATACCACAAGTGTGTGATTTCCAACTGGGGATTTCAGCTGCACAACATCTTCAAAATGTCTGCAAAACAACATGCACTGTTTGCACTGCCCTACAGATTAGCATTTAATGAACTGTTTAACCCTTGCATAAGTGAGCTAGCTGTTTTTGACAAACACATTTTGATGTATGGACCCTGAGTCATTCCCAGACTACACAGCCAAACAGATCTGGGTCATATGAGATCATAGTAACCACCGTTTTATATCCATGCTGATGTAATGCGAGAATGGCACATGTAACTGACATGTTTAAAGGTTCAATTTAAAGGGGCATTGCGTATAATTGCTCTTAACAAATACAAGGTAAAGTACAATATTACGGAAACTATTGTTCTAGTCCTTGACGCCAACCTTCCATCCATGCACAAGTACACAAAGCCCCGCCTCCCAGACTCTATGGTGGCCAGTGGAGTTGTCAAAAACAACACATTTAGCCAGTGCGTCTATGCAAGGGTTAAACTCTCCCATTATTTTTTCCCCCATTCAATCTTAGTTGTCGA
>JAOUQW010028594.1:0-10899 GCA_028565825.1 Olivaichthys viedmensis
TCGTGTTGGTGTAAAATGAGGATTATACCACACAAACACTTTGCTATGCAACTACAGGTTTCACAATCATGATTTAAATTCAGTGCGTACAGAAAGTGGGATTTCAGTGGATTTCTATGGAGTTTACGCTTCACCGACGCACATGAGTGAAAAAAGAAATGAATAGACACGACGCGTAAAACAAAAGCAGCATGACGCGAGGGTCTCTGATGCTCCTTTGACGCTGTGTGGATTGACGTGCTTGTTAAAATGGAAGCGTAACTGCAGCGTGTGACGCACATTGGAAAAAAAAAACACTTCAAAAACGCGTTCGGTGTGGATTGGCCTTTACAGTCGAGAGCCGATACGATTCAAGCAAGCATACAGCTGAGCAGTTAAGGTTTTAAGGGTCTCGCTCAAAGGCCCAACAGTGGATCTCATCGTCTTCTGATCACTAGCTCAGGACCTTCACTGCTGAACTACTGAACCACTGATTACATCATAGTTCCTGTTTCTTGAAATCTTGAAATTCTTGAAATATTGCACAGTTCCATAACTGTAAACGTGTGTGTGTGTGTGTGTGTGTGTGTCCTCACTCTCCACTACGCTGCAGCTGATTGGCTCTGAATTCTCTCTCATTAAGCTCCAATGACTTATCTGTCCGTCTTCACGGTGTTTGCCATCTGTGTGTGTGTGTGTGTGTGTGTGTGACCTGCATGTATGGGTTATTACACCACAGTCAGGTGTGTATGAGATCATGTCGTCTCTTTTTTGATATCTTTATGTTTTATAAGACTGCTTTTTGGTTACGCATTCATTCACACACACAACCCCTGAGATTTAGGAACACGCGTTTAGTATTTTCACGTCCTCCGCCACCTCCAACCAACCCTTGGGTATGTGTAATAATTATGACCCCCCCCTCCATGTCATTATTTTTCTTAATTCACTCCTCTAGCTTTCCTCATTATCATCATTATCAACTTGTGATGAATGCAATCCTGGTACATCGTCACACGGCTACAGGCTGGTTTATATCTCACCCCGCAAGTGTTTTTCTGACCTTCTAAAGCCTTTGGAGGGCTGTTCAGTAGGGGGCATTAACCTGCCATTAGCCGAAGCAATCAATTTTGCTAAAAGCGAATTGTCGAGACCTGATGTCAGGTGTGTTTAGCGTTGGGTGGAGAACCCAAAACTGAGCAACTCTGTTAACACTGGTGGGGAATGCCAGCGCAGGTTAATTGGCCAGATCTTTGACAAGTAAAGATCTGGCCTGATGCTTGTAGCACGTGTGAGAACCATGAACGAGATCAGGAACAAAGGAGAGCGGACCTGTGACGAGAGGTATTCCTTTTTTCTCTTTCATTCTTAAATCTCAATTCAACTCCCACATCCACGTCGTTCTGGCTCCCATGTCGTGCATGTTTATGGTGGCACAGGCTAAAGACTTTCAGTCAGTAGTGTTGTGGACATTAGTAGACAGCTTCATACTTTCTCATTATAAGGTTTGGGTTGGTGATGTAGCTGAAGAGAACCGGTTCTGGTTCAGTAGAAAAAAAAATAGTGTCTCAGTTGTAGTCTTTTTCATTTCCAGATATGATGCGTATGTATCCCATGATCCTTGTGCTGACCCTGAGCTGTGATGTGGCCTTCACGGACCTCCCTTGGGTGTTCGTGTCTCATTTTGACTTTCTTTTCTGCCCTCACATCCATTTTAGCCCACACACTAAGCTGATACAGCCTCTTAAGCTTGCTTTGTGGTGTTTGCGCTGCGTCTTTTCATCCTCTTTAAACGGCAGTAATAACACCTTAATTCGGCCGTAAAAGTGTTGCTAAAACCCGCGCGCAACTAAAACAAGCCGTAAAATTCCTGTTTTAATCATAGAACATTTGGGCTTTCTTCAGAACTGGTGGGAGAAGGGCTTGTAGCATGTGCGGTCCGTTTGAGTTCTCGAGTAAGATTCAGTTCGCCTTTCTGAAATGTGCGCACATGATTTGTATCGTGTTATTGTGTGAAAGTCTCGGATTCTACTTCCCTTTTTTACCGTACTTGAAAACCACTGTCGGTTTTCTCGATTAGTTTCTTGACGGGTCATGTTGGCACTAAAATTCCAAGTATATTTATACGTCTACATATATAAAACATATATAAAATGTATGTAATCGTGTCAGTTTTTCATATTTACATGTTACGTTAATATATTTCAAATTATATCAACACATTAAAAAAAAAAATATATATGTAAATATATTTTCCTTGCATATGGGCGAGTTCTGTTGTGTGCAGTGCTGTCCACTGTAAGACCTTTTGAGGAATAGGCATGCGCTAATTATCAGTCGTACAATATACCGTGATATATTATATATTATATATTATATATATGGACACTTCAAAATACTCATTGGAGAAAAGTACCATGAAAGTTTGAAACACAGGCAAACCGAACTGCATCTGTTGTCTTCTGCGTGTCTAATACCTTTTTTTCATTCGGGATTATTGTTTCCCTAGCTGAATTTATCAAGCTAAAACAACGCCAGGCAGCGTATGCAACATGCTAGCTAGCCGTGTTAGTCAGTTTGCTCATGCTTGTGTTTAGGAACCATAATGATGAATCTGTGGCCCCATTCAAAGAACAATTTGGCTTTTAGCTGCTGTTAGTACCAATTCTAGCCATGATTCTTTAACCAATACTGTGCAGCGCTGCTACAAGTTATGCCGAGGTCACTTCTAGGTTTAAATGCTGGCATGCAGGGGGAACCAGTACACCTAAAAATGTATTCTTTTGTCTTTTAATACTCGATTGTTATACTTGCGTGAACCGCAATAACCGGCGTAGGCAGTTAGCGTGATATGAAAATCTACGTGTGCCTAGGTTAATAAACTCCTGTTGGATTGTTATAAACTGAACTGTCATGGTCGTGTGTTATACCAGCATGACGGTATAGTGGGTCTCTATCTGAATTAGATCTACTTATTATATACTGCACCACATGCTTTGATTTACCTGTTAGAATAGTCACTCGTTTCTAGCTGAATGTCTCACGTCCTCTGGTCTTTAGAGTCTTGAACACCGTCTGGGCTTATTTACGGATTGTGTGTGTTTGTGTAAGCCTTTGACTGCGAGGTTGAATGCATACGCACAGCCAAGCATTTGTGCTCTCCATGCCAGTAAGACAGAAACACATTTGTGCGCGACATTTGGGGGTTTACAAAGCCTTGTTTTTCTTGTCTGGGAGAGTCTTGATTGCTACCAGACGCCGTACGACGTTTACATAGATTAGTCCAGTGGGTGTCGACCCTCAATGAAGCCCTGCATCTGTGTTTAGGAACCATCCCGACGTATCCAAGGACCCCCTTCTGTTAAATCAAAGAACAGCATGGCTTTAAGCAGCTGTTAACGTCCGATTTCAGCATCATTATTTTTGCAAAGGGCTGTGTGTATGCGAGACAGGTGTGGTCAGCTTTCACTTCAGATGGTGGCGTTTGTGTGTCTGGATTTCATATGTGCAGAGTGAAATTACCCTTGAAATCCCAGCAAAAGCACTCTTAAAATTTGAAGCTTGGCTTGTTATTCTCATTGGCTCCTTTACATGACCTGATATTATAAGCAGCCTTAGGTTTCTTTAGTCATGTGTTTCTGATGAGATCCAGGTCCCGGTTTAGACGTCTTGTCTTGTTGGAAATAATTTTCAATGCTATTTTAATGGTTTAATGGGACTTTTGGCTTTGCACTTTATGATGTATACATTCTGGTCTTTCTCCAGGATGTGACAGTGTGTGGTATTGTGTAGTGGTTGGGTGGTCTCACGCAACAGCTGCAGTCATAGCCATATTTTTTAACCTTGACGATGACGCATCTATCTGCTCAAATAGTGCTTTTCATACAACAAAATATTTTTCTTTGTCAATGAAGAACATCACGCTTTTGGATTCAGTGTTAAGAGTGTCAAGATACGATATGAGTAAACATTCATTTCATTTCTGAAATGACTGAAATGACTCGAAGGACTTTAAATAGGAAATACCCAAACACCGATGTTTGATGATGTATATTTCTCTGAGATTAGCTGGAAACCCTGACTGTAGTCGTTGGCTTGTGCTGAAACGGTACACAAACCTGCGCCACTTTTCCACTCGCATGTTTTAGCCATGTCATCATGCACCGAGATGCATTTCTATGAGGCATTTATTCAGCAGGACATATTCACAAGTGACAGCAATGATCAATCATTTATCTAAAGTTTCTTCTTCATTAAACTCAATTTATATTGCTTGAATTCAAGCACCAAACAACAAAAACGTAAATGTGAACATTTGGTGACCTGCAGTCCAATTGGTCACACTTGAATTGAGGGTGAGAGATATCCGCCAGTCTTTTCACACTCGTAGCGCTTTGACACCGCACGACTCGGGGCTATCAGTATACTGGCCGAATACTTGTGTCCGTTTTCCATCACAACTGTGAAAGGAGGAGTGTTGAATGTTATCTGGGGAATAAAAAAAAGTCATCTATTTTGAAATGAAACATTAATCAGGACGATTCTGCGACAATTACGTTTGACCAGGAAAAAAAAGCTAATGGAGACCAGAGCCCTTTATTCTCGGCTAAAGCTGTACCAATAGTTAGCTGACTACGACTTTAAAAAACCGCACAGTGATGTGTATAAATACTGCGACACAACTGAATAAAAATACAGTGCAGTGTAAGTCATGCAGCACAAAGCTGTCATTACATTGTGCCATCACCTCGTATTTAAACACATTTTGAGGAAAAGCAAAGTCGTTAGCCAGACTCAACAGCGTCTTTTAACATGCGTGCAATGCTAGCGGAGTTAAGAAAACACAGCTAATGGCAAAGATTTTAGCCAAAGTCTTGCTGTCGTTGCCGTCGGGGCACACATATGATGGGGTATAGAGTCACTGCGATATCAAATCCCTCTTCCTCCCCCGGAAATTCAAGTACTCAAGAACTCGCTTATTTTCCTTGTCGAGTACCAAAATTCACGTCCCGAGGACATATTCAAGCTGACCTGCAGCACGCTGCACTGTGTGCCCGTAATGCAGGTGACTGAAGAAGAGAGCAGGTGCCATTTTTAAAATATATTCACCATACTGTAGCGAGTATTACACCCAGGGTACTTTTGCTGCTTGACTGTATTTAAAATTCACTGCTGTTAACGCAAACCACTTTTTACACAAGCTCCCATTTCAGTGTTTTGCAAAACACGAAAAACAGTTTCGACAAGCTCCGACTAACGAGAACTGAAACCACAATGTGTCTTTCTGTCCTTGGAAAGCAAATGTGACGTTTGGACGGCCGTGTGTAGCGTGTGAAGGGTGACCTGCTTCTGAAATGGTTCTGATTTTAAGGACGGGCCCGGTTACAATTTGACAACTACTGCACTTGCTGTGGGAAAAGAGCTTACTGGTGTATCTGTGTATAAAGGTGAGAGATTTGTGTGTGTGATGGTGAAAGAGAAAGAAAAGCAGAATATAAGAAAGAGGGGGACAGAATGAACGAAACGGATGGAGAGAAAGTGTGTGGGTTACAGGAAGAGGAGATAAGAAGGTTTGTTTTTGAAAATTGCTGCTGCCAACTTTGAGTGAACATGTGCATGTGATCAGGACAGGAACAGCTGGGGAACGACTGAGCCGCCCTGCCCAGATACAGAAGAGTGTGTGTGTGTGTGTGTGTGTGTGTGTGTTAGGATTGTGCGATATGACAATATGATATCGATATTAAATAAATTACATCATGATATGGATCGAGTATCGTTGGTATCGTCAGTTTCACTCTCTCTCTTTCTCTCTCTCTCTGTGTGTGTGTGTGTGTGTGTGTGTGTGTGTGTGTGTGTGTGTGTGTTAGTACCCTGGAAGAGGTGTTCCTGATGTATTGTGTCTGTTAATGGCTGAACAGAGAGTTACTGTGGTGATATGTTCAGAACAGGATCTGGTGTGCGTGTGCGTGTGTGTGTGTGCAAGGCTGATATGAGTGCATAAGTGCAGCAGGCAGATGGTTAAATGAAATGAAATGAAATTGAGGGAGAGAGCGAGGGATACCCATTAGTGCTCTGAAACCCAGGCGCAGACTCTAAATGAGGGCTTCTGCAACAAGCACTTCATTAACAGCGTCGGCCAGCATGTAGCACCAGCGTGAATATTGCCATTCTGTCAGCTTTGACAAAATCCTTAACATGTGTGCCAACTCTTCTGTTCCTGTTGATGCAGTTTTTTTTTTGTTGTCACATCTTCTGTTTCTAGTGAAAACTGCATGTAGTTTATAAAATTGTTGTGAAGCTAGAGAAGCTGTGGTCAGCTCCTCTTTTATATCTCAACCCTGGAGCAGAGCCTTGCTAATAAGTGCTCTCCACTGAGTGGTAAATCAGTGGCCACTTTCTAACATCATTACGGAGCCAGAGGACACTTTTTTTGTGCCTCCTAAAAGCATTAACAAGAATACATTTGCTTTTTTATGGATCTTTGGCACTATGTGGATGCATTAAGGCTTTTCTCTTCTTCCTCCAGATCCCCCCGCTGTGCTGAAAGGAAGCCCGCTGTACAGGACAGGAAGTAGTGCGGCTCAGTTTGTGAGTAGAAACGACCCAAAACCTCATCAAGCATAAGTGATTTTGTCAAACTGCAAGAAAGGTGATTGTTTCTCACAAGTCGAGCACATTTCTCCTCAGTGAGGTACGCAACTCAAGGACTAATGGTGTGTGAGTGTGATTCTGCTGCTGTAATGGCTGAGTGTGTGAGATTATTTGCTGATGCTGTCTGAGTAAGGTAGGTTTCCATCTGAAGGTTTAGCAAAAGGGAATTTCCAAAATAGCGGCAAAAATGTGACTCATTGAATGCTTCTGTAAGCTACACTTCGTGCAAATATTTCGAAAAACACGCACACAGGCAAAGATGACACAGTCATTGAGAGACTGGTCATCATTTATTTGAAACATGTGCTTACATCAACCTTTATTGCATTTTTCTTTAGCAAAAAAATAATAATAAAACTGTTCCAAGCGTAAAACCATTATTGTGATATTTAGAGGTTTTTTATTAATGCTGTATGTCTGAAATCACAAATTATTCATCATAAAGTAACACTATTTTATGTCTTTTTTTTATGTCTTAGTGTCGAATATCCAGTGCACTCCTTGCGCACTCCTGAAATCCCACAATGCACTGCAATAAGGTCCAAAAACTGTGGCTTAGGAGATGCAGAGCACCCATAATGCACTTTGCAGTTTTGTAATAGGGAGTATAGGGTGTTATGTCTTTGTGTGCAATCAAAATTTGAAAAATGGGAGTTCTGGGTTGTGTGTGTGTGTGTGTGTGTGTGTGTGTGTGTGTGTGTGTGTGTGTGTGTGTGTGGGCTCAGGCTTGGCTCCTTCCTCTAATCAACTGAAGCTGAACCTCTGTCATCAATATGGCTCTTATGATCTCCTACGTGCCACACACTCTCGCTGTCTCACTCGGGAGACAGGAGAGGAGGGAGAGGATGCTAATGAATATCAGTGGAATTCAGGTGCTGTCAAACGCTCTGCTGCTGCACAAAGACCAGGAGACATAACACACACACAGACAAAGGCTTTGAACTCAGCAGAGTGAAGGGTGTCTCATTATCCACCGCTTTACAGTGCCTCCTCTCTTAAGTCTGCTCTTCCTGCTTCACATATCCACATGTAATTATCATCTCCGCAGAAAGCCTGTGATGGTGCGCTTGAATATTCTAGAGAAGTGAAGCAGCTTCCCATCTAATGGGCTGCACACTTCTGCTTGGCACATCACCCATGGCTCTGTGTGTGTGTGTGTGTGTTCAGTCATCTGTTCTGCACTCGGAATAGATGACAGTATGTTGGAGGAAACCAAGAGCAAAGAGAAGTTGTGGGCTGTAGTGCTGGGAGATGAAGACTGCAGCACTTTTTGGGAAAATGACATTGGCTCTCTCAGCGGTCTGACCATCACTTCATAGTGGAGCTGATTAGCATTTGGATGCTCGTTCTCTTATAGAACACATGGGTAATATGAGATCCGATTCAGATGACCGAAATGCGTATAAATTCCAGGCGTAAACGTAATCCGGATAACGATATCCAGATAGATTATGTTAAAGCAAAGTGAAAATTGTAGGGCTGGCCCGAACAGTGAGAGTTTGATAGTGTGGCTTCGAAATACTCGTTCTCAAAACCACCCGTAAAGACAATAATACTTACGTTTCATAATTAACCCTAATTTGAATTATGTTTGTTACTGCAGTTCAAAATGTATTCAGTAGGCAGCAACGGTGTATTAATAATATATATATATATATATATATATATCCATCCTCCATGCTATACCAACTTCTTACCGCAAATTTTGCATTGAGCATTTATCTTATCGTTCCGATAATTTAAAGTGCTCCCACACGTGATTTCTTAAGCTCATTTTACACCAAACATGTGCGGCGCGCGCCCCAAGCATTTCTCCGCTCAGTCCTGTTTCTTCCGCGTGGTTTTCTAGCTAGAAACAATACAGAACACAATATTGCTGCTATATTTTGCAGTGTGTGGCCATAATCTAAACAGCACATGGGCTATTTTACAGCCTGTAGATCTACTGTAGCAGCGCTTTGTGAAAGTTCTAACTGCCACAGAGCGTAGAAATGAAAATCTTATTGGATTAACAAACTTTATGTGATCATGTACAGTGGTAATGCATGTTTTATAATGATCTGACGCTCAGTACAAATATTTGCACGTTATATTTACTAAACCAATGCTAGAAAGCACAGAAATGATGCTCCACGCACAGCGTACTGACTCGCGTGAGCCGCCACCGGTTTCCATATATTTAACAATAACTGTTCCATCTAAAGGCCTCTGCTGAAGAAATTTATTGTAGTTTAGGCTGCATTTTTTGTGGCTTAAGAAACACGACGCTTCCGAATACTAAATAGAGAAACGAATACCAACCTAATGGACAAATACTCGAATATTCGAATTATTCGGGCCAGCCCTATAAAATTGGGTGCTTTTAACGGGGGTTGTGCGTTCCTGCTGCAGGCGGTAGCTCTACGGAAATATTTATTCGTTTCCTGGTCATAGTTACCATGTTACCTGCACTGCCGATCCTTGTTAAATTAAATTAATAGGATATTGACACAACAATTTGGAACATTCGTCGCAGTCGTAGCCTCATGGTTACTTCATAGTCTATTACAGTTACTTAAGTTATGGCAAGAGTCTGTCGGGGGGGATTCAGTGCAGTTAGACGAGTGGAATCGAGCCTCTTTTCTCCAATATCAAGTTCTTATAACCTCTTCTTTTTTTTTCTCATTCCTAATATGAATATGGTACATTACCTAGATTAAGGAGAGGAATGATGCATCAAATCGAAAAACATATGAAAGTCCCCCAGAATGCTTTGTAATAGAGTGCAGAGGTGTTGATTGGTTGGAATGTTAATTAGGTTTTGTTTGATCTTGCATGTGTGTGGGTGTGTGTGTGTGCGCTAGATGTGCACTTTGCACACTAAAAATGTTCATACGCTTGCAAAGGTAGTTGATGTAATGTAGAAATTGGAGTACTTTTTTGTGTTTGGAAGCTGGATGGATTACCCTCAAAGGATAGCAAAGAAATGCATGACTTTGTGCATGTCACTCAAGCATAGCCTAAAATTAGCCAATATATACAATAAGGTTAAAGAAATGGTCGCAAATGAGAATGTCACAGTGCAGTACTTAAATAATCCATATATTATATTATTGTCAAATCAGGAAATTAAAAGCATGCTACATGTGGTCGTGGTGGCACTACCTTGCTCTCTTAATTGCTGTTCATCTTCAACTTCACAGCATGTCTGAACTAGGTTATTAATTCTCATCAACCACCAGCTGGCACTTTTGGAGCTGCTGAAGAGTTTTTGGTTGAGAATTCTGTAGCAACATTAAATCTCAGCAGAGGGCAAGAGAAAATTGTTAAAAAGCATTAATGAGGCTTTATTGATAAGCCATCACTTATTGATGCTGCATTATGGATTTAGGATTTATGCTTCCCATAGTAGGAGGATGCGGTGGTGAGGGGTCTTTACAAAAGTCTACAGTACACATACACACTAGGGATGTCAGATTTCTTTAAAGACTACATTAAAAATTTACATTTTAATTTAAATGGCTTAATCTAATAGCCAGTAATTTTATACTGCTACAGTCGGACCAAATATAAACCACAGATGGTGAAAGTTGTGTCGCTTTCTTAAGCTAAGAAAATCAAGAGGATGCAACATCGTAATTTTATTATAAACTGTGTTTCAGACTCAGTTTGTTCATTTCCTCCGTCATGTTTTCTTGTTGCTGATTCTGGCTACCTGGAATCCACGTAAAATCCTCATTGTCAACTTATCTTCAACCTTCAGAGTTGAGTTAAATCCCATTTGGCTTCCTGTTCACCATATTTGCGCACTACATAGGGTACAACGTAATGCTATTGTAGAGCTTACGTAGCGCACTACATGCCCAAGAGAATGCCATTTTAAGATTTAGCAGTCTGAAACAATAGTAAAGTACGTGTTGGAAGTTGCATGTAATATCACTTTTAAAACATACACATAATACTAGCCCTATAGTGTTATGCAGCACTGTGCAAAAGTCTTAGGCACCTTACATTTTTATATACATTTTGACTTGGATGTTTATTTGATGTCTTCTGCATTAGTGTGTCATTAGAAAAGAGCAAACTTTAGATTTCCAAATTAAATGTAAAAGAGAAATGTTTGGAAGTCATTAAAGAAAGTTAGATATTCAGCACTAGAGCACTTTTTAGATAAAAACATAATGAAGGCTGTGTTGGGATTTTACCTGCAGACACAGAAGCAAGTGAGAACCAAAGTTCTGCAGAAGAACCGTGGCAAGTTCTCCAAGATTCTTGGAACAACCTACCAGC
>JAOUQW010028595.1:0-10897 GCA_028565825.1 Olivaichthys viedmensis
ATTCTCTTAGACACACTGTCGTGCAGTTTTATAAGGAAATCGGCTGGTAGGTTGTTCCAGGAATCTTGGAGAACTTGGCACGGTTCTTCTGCAGAACTTTGGCTCTCACTTGCTTCTGTCTCTACAGGTAAAATCCCAGAACAACCTTGATTCTGTTTTAATCTAAAAAGTGCTCTAGTGCTGAATATCTCACTTTTTTTTAATGATGCACAAACATTTCTCTGTAGCATTTCACTTCTATTTATTTATTTATTTTTTAGAAAATGAATGTTTGGAAATCAAAAATTTGCTCTTTTCTAATGACACACTAATGCAAAAGATATAAAAGAAACATTGAAGACAAAATTGATGTCAAAATGTAGGGCGCCTAAGACTTTTGCATGTTTAATTTAAACTGGAACACATTTAAGCCCCTAAGACACGGTGTTAATTAATGTCATCTTTTATTGACCCCCCCCATATTCACTTCATTGGTATGGTCCAAAAAAAAAATATATATATTTTTTTTAACTTATATTAGTGAGGAATGATAGAAAACTAGTTGTTTTCATTAAATGGAGACATAAAAGTAGGTCTTTGTAGCAGATTTAGACTTTTGGACCCTACTATATATTTGCTGGAATACCTCACATAGTGTTATTGTCCTCTCTCTCCTCCCATTTTCTTCTGGTGGTCTGCTATATCGTTGTCGTCTCCTTCTTTTTTGCCTCCCCACCCCTCTTTCCTTTCTTCTGTTTGTTGTAGTTTGGGGTGAAGGGTCAAGTGTGTGTGCGGCAGGCATGAAGTGTGTACATTAAATGTGTTGAGACTGAAAAGGTGCTGCTGGTGGGCCGTGTGCGCTGGGGTGTAGTATGAAGTTCGGCATGAACTTTACCCTAGAAAAAGTGGTCCTGCAAAAATTGGGATGGGGAGGTGGGGGGAGTTGAGTAGCTCGTACTGTATACTCCGAGCTCGACAACCCAGAGTGACTGTCCATAATTAAGAAAGGAATGTGTTGTGCTAGCGACCGGAAGGTTGTGAATTCAAATCCCAGGACTGCCCCTTGAGCAAGTGCCCTTACCCCTCAACTGCTCAGCTGTACGGTTGGATATCACTTTGGATTTAAAAAAAAAAACTACCAAATAAATAAATGCGTAAATGTGTAGAAAGTGAGTCTAGTAATTGTTTAGGCGCGGTTTGGTTCCGTCACATCGTATCATGCACAGTGGCAAGCTCTTTCATAGGGTAAAGCATTGTGGTGTCTCTAGAAGTGTTTGATAAAGTGAAGCTTTCAAATGAAAGCTTTGTTGATTCTTCGTTTTTATATTCGCCCGGATTACTTAAATATGTGACTTTCTTTAATAACATCCAAAGAATTATCTGGAACGTTTCATTTTTGTCCAAAATTTCAAATTTGCTAATTTGCTCTTTTCTAATGACACCCGTGCAGAAGATATGAAATAAACATGAAGACAAAATTTCGATAAAAACCTCCGGGCGCTCAAGACTTTTGCGCAGTGCCGTACGTTCGCTTACGTCAAAAAGTGCCACGTCCAAGCCGATAAAGAACGCGTCGGAACCACCTCGAGCTTTTACACACGAAAAGCTTTAGCGTTCTCACAAGGACAGTTCTTAATTATTGCATTTGAAAAAAGCGGGACAGATTCCTGCTGTTAGTGTGACCCAGTCCCTCTGTCTCAGAACCTTTGTCCTCAAACATAAGCATGTGTGTGCGTGTGTACCACGGAGGTCTTTTCGGGTCATTGCTACTCCAGTATGCGCATACAGCTGACATCAACCACTTCCTTTGTCCGTGGAGTAACGCTGAGTGTGTGTGGCCTCGAGCTGAGTGTTTTGCTCACCTCTGACCCACATTTGTGCCTTTGAGACCATCCTCGGAGCTTGTTTATGTCTGTGTCCGTGTTGTGTTGCTATTCATGCTTCATTTATAGATTCATTTATTTATTTACTGCTGGATTTATTTTACTTGTAGTTTATTGCGTTGTTATAGATTAATCTTCTACAGTACCGTGTAAAAGTCTTAGACACCCTACATTTTTATGTCTTCTGCATTAGTGGGTCCAAATTTACCAAACCTTAATTTTACAAAAATGGAAATGCTACAGAGAAATGTTTGTGCATCATTAAAGAAAGTGAGATATTCAGCACTACAGCACTTTTTAGATAAAAACAGAATTGAGGCTGTTCTGGGATTTTACCTGCAGAGACAGAAGCAAAGTGAGAACCAAAGTTCTGCAGAAGAACCGTAACAAGTTCTCTGAGGTTCTTGGAACAACCTACTAGCCGATTTCCTTATAAAACTGCATGACTGTGTCTAAGAGAATTGATGCAGTTTTAAAGACAAAGGCTGAAACACCAACACACTGATTTGAGTTTTTTTACTGTTTACTGCTTTTTATAGGATTTTCTTATATTCAGGAACTTGTGCCGAGGACTTTTGTACGGCCTCATCTTATATAGGGGTAAATTAAAACTTTTTAATCCGTTCTCAAACCTTCCTCTGTGCCGTTCATCCTTTTTAGACCAAACCGGGCTCGCCAAGTTTGGACAGTCAGCTGAAGAAACGGAAAGCCCCGCCTCCTCCACCCACCACAGCCCCCGGCACCCCCTCACCAGCCCTCGCCGTGGCTGCTGCCCGGGTACCCAGTGCTACGGCGCCATCCGACGACTCCATGTCCGACCTGAGCCACAGCATCGAGGACTCCGAGCCCGCCGCCTCCATCTGCAGCAGCTCCAGCAGTGACGACGCCGCCGAATCCAGCAGCCTGGCCGAGGAAACCACGGCCGAGCCGGCCACCAAGAGAGCGACGGGCCTGACCACCAAACGGGAACCAGTTCCAGAACTGAATCCACATCTGGCTCCGAGGAGCACTGTTAAGCAAGAACCCGAGGAGACGGAATCTGCGCTGGAGCTTAAAATGGAGGAAATGGAGAACAACCGCCACAGCACGATGGGTATGTACTGTTTGAAATGTTTGACTTATTTTTTATTATAACGTTATCACTTGTTGTCTCTCAGCTGAATGTAACTTCGAAAGCGGTACCGAAAAATGCTGGAGAGGTACAATGCAATAGAACATAGAACAACATACACAGAACTAACACAATGCCTAAACTAGGCATGTGCCGATATTAAGTTTTTACATCGCAATATCTGCCTAGTCTTTAATCAGGATTTAGGATATTATCATATTGCTATGGTATAAAATTCTGCAACATTTAACAAAAAAAACCTGATTCTGCAGCGTGACTGGCGTCTCGGGGGTCAACAAGGCAAGGGCGGAGCTTAAGTTAAATTTGAATTCAATCAGCCAATCACAAATCACGATCAAATGCCATCACCACAATAGTTCAAGGTATTATGTTGTGTAAATAAAACCAGTATTACATGCTAAGCACTGCGTCAAGCTAAAGAAATGAAAAGAAAGGTTAGTCGTTGCTGATGTCACACGATCAAGACTGTTCATCAAATACGACGGGTGATTCCACACTTTTGTACACTCGTCTATGTATTATTGTTGCCAAAACTATGACTATCCAAACACCAGCAACACTGGTGTTTCTGTATTATTTTTGATTATTTTTTCATATCACTCTCAGTTTACAGGATGCCCCCTGCCTGTAGACGCATCTGGCTCAGTTGAGTGAGCACTTGTTTTAACGGTGTTGCATTTCATCTGGCCAGTTCGCAGTAATGAGCTTGAGTGATAAAGGCTATTGGCCGCATTTCAGAACATAATGAAACGGAAGCCCTCTGAGAACAGACATAATCATGAAATTAGGAAATCTCTGAGCACCGGCATAGAAAATGGGTCCTGCAATCAGCATGCATTTGACGAAATACATTCGAGGAAGACCTAAATTCATCTTGTTGACATTTCGACTACGCCTTCATCGGTCTTCATCAGGCCTGACTCGGGGCAGAATTTTCCTCCAGCAGGTTGGAGCTTGTTCTCAGACACACAGAGACACACAAGAGAGAGAGAGAGAGAGAGAGAGAGAGGTCAGCCAGAAGACGATATTGTGCAACAGACAGCACTTGCGCAGGTCCAGAAACGCCACCCAAAAACTCTCTTGACCCAAATTCCCAGGTGCACGGGCTATAACATACTGCTGTTACAGCAGCCTTGGGGAGAAGCACAACCCGCAGTATATCTGTACATGATTTATGTTCATTGTTTAGAGAACGTTTGGCACGTAACAAAAACGTATAAAGCACTAAATAAATGGCCGTTTTTGAAAGAAGCTTGATGTTGATGGACTGCCACTACGAAAAGCATATGGATGGAAGAAATGCGGGTTCGAAACGCCTCGTATCGATCTCTCCACCCCCATCGCCTCTTCGGTAGCGGACGACATTTAGCTTGGCTCTGAAAGGACGGATGATGCAATACTCATTGCTCCACGTATTCTTTTTGCCTTAAGGAAATAAATATGGAGCGTTTTTCAGCTGAAATAAGGCCCAGCACATTGCTTCTGGAAGAGGGTTCTCATAATTATCAAACTATATGATGTTTAGATGACAACTCTGTGTATTAATAACAAAGTGGAGGTCTTCCAATTATTCAGGGTCAACCATTATTCACCATCCTTGGAGCAGTTAAAGGGTGTAGATCTTACGATCAACCCTCAAAGACTGAGTTACCAGTGCCAATATTTGTTTGATGTTTGAAGCCCAACACCTACATGGCCGATACCGGTGTTCCGTTTTGCAAACCCTCATCTTTATGAACGAAGATTTCCTCGCTTTTGTCTGTCATAACCAGGCAGAATCATCATTTAGGAGAGGCAGGGACTGTAAAGCGGATACCACTGGCAAAAAAGAAATCGCAGATGCAGCATTCGACCGAGAGCCGCTGACAGAAGGACTCTACCAACACGTACATAGAGTAATACCATCCATTTCATTACAGATGGAGGAACAACTATATTCATCCCTGTCCCTGTCATTATTTAGATGAACCGTCTAGATGACTAGCCAGTGTGCCTGGTTCCTGAGGCATAAAAGACCGTTGCCCTGAACTTTAGTCATTTCAAATGACCAGGGATGTTCTCTGGAAGTTCTCCGTCTTGGACCTCAGGAACACCAAGAACCTCTGAACTTTGGTACCTCTAATTCTGTATTAATGTATCATTTCGATACAAGTGGGGCCTCCGTTTTGAATTGAAAGGCTGAATGGAAACAGCAGAAATGTAAAATAATGACCAAATATGGCAAAACTATATATATATATCTTTTACACTTTGACGAGTTGGAGAAGTTCCAGTGTCTGCATGGCTACATCCAAAACAGCATACTAACTGTTTATGTCGAGCATGCCACCTGTGGTATCTATGGTAACCTCTAGTGGTGTACTATCCTGTCATACTGTTCCGAATATTCGAATAACAGTAGCTGGTGAAAGTGTGTTTTGCTGAGATTTTGAAGCATTTAAATGGAAACTACAGGTTTAATAGATCTTAATAGATCATAACAGCCATATTTCCTTGACAAGTCCTCTTTTTCATTTTTATTATCCAACCAAAGATATATGCTCCAGTGTAAAAGCCAACGTGTTCTTTTTTAACACCTCCTGGTCCCGAAAGCACAAGAAGACCCGAGGCGGTTGCGTCACCTCTACCAGCCTTTATCTGTGCTTTGTCGACAGCAGGCAAATCCATCATTTTAATCTCTCTTCCCTCAGAGCTCATACACACACGGCAGCTCTCCCCCGAGGGCAGAGTCATGTCCTCCCGGCGCAGAACAATCACTCTGAACGTTGCTGACTAAGCATGACTGCGCGCCGATGGACGAATGCCAGGAAATCCAAACAACATCACCCTCGTCTTTAACACCTTGTCTTTAACACGCCTCGTCTTCAGCACGCCGTCCTCGTCTTTAACGCCTCATGCTAGCTTTTCCCCGTCTTGCGCAAGCCATGCCATCGTTGTTAAAGCTCATCACGCAAACTTTAAAACTAAAAAGCTTTTGTTAGCCCGGTTCCTACCTTTGCTTTGTAAAGTATGGCCCAAAAGTCTTGAGTCCGTTACTAATAGCTTTTTATTTCCTCACTTATGAAAAGGACGTCTAATACAATTTGTTGCCAGATTCCAATTTTTCATCATGCTTTACTAATGCAAGTTAAAAGGCGACAGTTAATATACGAGTGTACATGCATGTCTTAACATTCGAATGAAATGCATTTCACAATTTTGAAGCAAAACCGTGTGCAAACAGGATATTAAGCTAGATTTCAATTTTACATATCAAGATTTCTCAATGAGCTTAAAAAACAAAAAAAGAAAATAAATTTTCATCATAAGTTAACAACAAAGTAAAAAAATAAATGTGTGTGTGTGTGTGTGTGTGGACTCAAACCTTTGGACCCTACTGTACTGTAGGTGGAGCCCCCTTTTCTTCCCTGGCCAAGCCCACTAACTGCACTGCTGACTTTATAGGGTGTAACCCGCCATTCAAACCCAAACGAAGCCCTTTACGGGAGCTGAGGCAGCTGGACATCCACGTGGAAACCACTCCTTACTGTAGGTCTCAGACTTTTGACCTTTGACCTCAAACGCCTCCACAGCCCTGCCTCTGTCCTCTTAACCATATCCCGCACAAAATTTGCAGGAATTCTAACGAGCAAGAACAATTTCATTGGATTTCATACTAATGGAGTCGTAATAAAAGCCAGGTGCGCTAACTCCTCCCCTCCTACACGTTAGCTCGTGTGAATTCTTACAAATTTGCAATCGTCCTACTGGTCTCTTACTAATTCACTTCCTGGTTTATGCTTCTTTTGTTGCCATCTTGAGCAATGCTACCTGAATCCTTTCCTCTCTTGCTCTCTCTCTTCTCCTTGAGTCAAAGTTAGTACTTTTGGGTGTGATTTTACCCCCCCCCCCATTTCTTCCCAATTTAGTCACAGCCAATTCCTATCTGCTAGCCAACCCCTACCCTTGCCCATTGCACGATAGTAACCAATCTAGAAGGGGGTAAAAGCTAACACGTTCTTCATCCTGCTGCATTTTTTCAAACTGCTGCGCATGTAACGGCATAGGAGAGCTGAACACGCTTTGAGGAGAGCACTAACTGCCCCATTCTGTATACATGAGCTAACAGATGCCACGCCGATTGACAGGGAGAGAGGAAGGCCATTCTTTCCAGTTAGAGAGCACGGCCAGTTATGCTCTCTTTGACTTCCGGTCATGGATGGCTCGTCGAGGTAAAACCTTAGACCAGGGGTGTCCAATCTTATCCGCAAAGGGCCAGTGTGGTGGCTCCTACTTGGTTGGAACGAAAGCCTGTGTCTCTTTGTGGAGAAGATTGGACACCCTTGCCTTGGACAGTTGTGCCACTCTGGGTCCCATAATTCTAGGTAAACTAACCAAGAGACAGCAGGTGCAACAAGGTACACAGTCTTAGTATTGTATTGTTACCTTTGAACCGAAATTCCAGCTTCAGTTGCTAAAGGTATCGACACCATGTACGGAAGAATGCAAAGTGAAAACAGTAAGTGATTGATACCTTCAGGAAACTCTCTCTCTCTCTCTCTCTCTCTCTCTGCCTGGAGCTAGCATAAGAATGCAAAGCCATCATAAATCTTCCTTATCTCAATGACCTATGGTCAGGAGGATGAGCCCAGATGAGTCCTCGGCCTGAGTTCTGTTCCAGTCAGAACTCTTTAATCATGCGGGTTGGTCGCGTTCCTGCACATAAATGTGCACAGAGACACGCGAATACAAGCACGTTCCTTTCAACGGGGACTCTTAATATCAGGTGTTAGTTATTAAAGAGACGACAATAGACAAAAACACTAGGAGTGTAGCCGTGTCACCGTTTGAATGGAATATATTCTGTCGCAGAAGTGTAAAGAAACGAAGCACATGGTGCGGAAACAGGATATTTAGATAGTTTTAATATAATTTATATGGATTTCTCACGCTACCTGAGGAGTGAACTGTATTAGCATAGTCGGGTTGTCTTTTATTGTCCTCTTTACATAGACAGCTGTGTCTTTGCATTTCTTTTGCACTCTCATCACATCGAAAGAAATAAAATGTGCTTTCTTCTCTTTCTCTTCCCACTTTTTTTTCTCTCTCCTTTATTCTTTGCCTGCTTTCGCAGTATACTGCTGCACGCCCGTCTTGCTGCACTCCGGACGCCGATGAACGGACGTCTCCCGGCCAGTCCCATACTTCTCTCGCCTTGCTTCATCCTCCTCTTCCTCACTGCCCACCTTAATGTCTGCCTTTTTGACTTCCACTAACTTTTTTGTGTTCATCTCTTTTTCTGTCTTCTTCTATTCAAGTCATTTTTACAAGTGTCTGAAAATGTTTTTTGTATTGAGGCTCCTGGGACAGTGTAAGGGGATATTGGGAAGTTTGTTTCCGCGAACTACGTGTTAAAATCTGATTGGGTGATTGGATTTTGGGGATGACGGATGAGTTGCCATGCCGATTTTCAGACAGATAGAAGAGAAAGTGTTTTAAGATGGTGCCATTGCATGCTGGCTAAATGGCTTCACATGTGGAGGACAGGCTGTGGCTCTTTACTCGCAGTTCAGCGTTTGAGATTTGAGATATACAGTACTGTGCAAAAGTCTTAGACACCCAGAAAGTTTTATATAAATTATATAAAGATGTTTATTTTATGACTTATGACTTTTTTGATAAAAACATAAATCAGGGCTGTTCTGGGATTTTACCTGCAGAGACAGAAGCAAAGTGAGAGCCAAAGTTCTGCAGAAAAACCGTGGCAGGTTCTCCGAGATTCTTGGAACAACCTACCAGCCGATTTCCACTGCACGACAGTGTGTCTAGGAGAATTGATGAAGTTTTAAAGCCAAAGGCTGAAACACCAACACACTGATTTGGTTTAGTTTTTTACTGTTTACTGCTTTTTATAGAATTTTTTTGAATTTTTTTTTTTATATTCAGGAACTTTTCATTTCATTATTTTTGTGCCTTAAAGTTTTACACAGTACTGCATAAATTGATGGTGTAATTGACTGCAGTGTGATGGGACACCAGCATAACGTTATACTGTGATTAGGAAAACGAAATCTGACACAGCTACATGGTTATGCTATACTGGTATAAATAATGACGGCTCAAAAGAATGTTATTCCCAGGTCATCACTAGAAGTTTGCTATAAGATGTTTAGCAACTGAGGGCTAAGAGCAATTCGTAACGATTCTATTCTAAAGAAATGTCTTTGCTATGAAATTTGGTATGGATAATTAGTTTTCACAAGGAAAGGGCAAGAACCCTATATATGGAAGTTAAAGTTAAACGCAAATACCTCGATATACCAACAACAAAACAAAAAAAACGGCGTGATGTTTGGTTGTACCTTGAATTTTTCATACCGTTCCACTAGTTACAATGTTCTTATAATGGTTTGGTCAGTAAGCACAATTTGCATGAAGATATATCAAAATGACTATTCAAGGCTAGATTATAGACTGTTAGCAATGGACTGTCCAAGAATGTACGTACTGATGACCAAGCCAAGTATTGAAGTGTGGAAAACAATTTTATAGACTTCTCTATAGTGGGGTTTCAAAAGATTTCAAGAAAAATATACTATATGCAATGTATATTTGATATGCTACAGTAATCAAGGTTTTGCATGAAAACAGATATACAGTATATTTAAGGTTTGTCTATGCAACACACTGTTGGAACAGCAAATTTTGTTAGCTACAACTCCAAAGAATCTTGGACTCCTGTCTTTTGGGACACACCGAGACGTCGTACCCTGTGTGCGAACGGTTTAATCATTGCTGAGTTCACCTCTGGCGGCCATTTTGGATCGAGTTAGCTAGTGGAGTGCAATCATGGAATCGTCGAACCCTCAACAACACCGTTGAACCAATCCTCTGCCGTTCCAGACGTCTCCAGTTCATTCAAGATGGCTGCCAGATGTTTGTATTCAGCCGCTCACAAGAGTTTGATGAACTCGTGTGTCTAGCTTTTGTTTTCTGTTAGCATGAGTGATGTGTGATGTTGTTTTTCCGTCGTCTTCCCTCAGCGTTGCCAGTTTACGTCAAGAACCATGACCTGCCACTGACAGGACTGTTGTGCAGAACGAGTGTCTTGTTGCTTTCCTGAACAGGACAAAGACGTGGTTGTAACTGCCCTGTGTTTATTAAATGACTGAATCGGAACCGGCTCCTCCTGTTGAAAAGCCACCAAACGTCGATGTGCTGATAAACTGCCTGTCAACACGTCAGATAAACATTGAACCCAACACTTAGACATCATTGTCGTACACTATTCTTATCGTCAAGGTGACGCCATTCCATCGACGCAGTTCGTGCCGCGCAACTTGCATTAACCAGTTCCGCAGACGGGCGAGCACTTGCCCAGCTCGAGGTTAAATCGGGAGCAGATCATAATGGCAGTAGTGTGACATTTTCAGCTAGAATCAAATATGAGTAGGATATTATCAGCTAGGATTAATAGCATGAAGACTTGCTTCATAGGTACAGTCTTAAATGTGGAATTGCCACTACATCTTAAATCTTATGGTCGGTCAGTAATCAGTATTTGTCAAATGTAAAACTATTTTAAAGAAAGTCACTGGGATTTTATTACTTCATTTTCTGGAACTGATAACTTAATGAGTGATGCAGATGAGTGGTAAAACGTCTTCAAGATGTAACCACAAGTCTAGTCATCTTCATTTCCTACTGCTAGACAATTCAGTAAGCTGAATGACCGAAAGCCTTTATAGACATTTCTATTACACTGGGTACAACTGTAATGAATTAAACTGAGTTGCCAGTTTATTAGGTATACCTACCTTGTACCTGAACTCATTGACCTTTTTATTAAATGCACCTACCGTATAGATCACTTTGTAGGTATATAATGACTGATTATATAGCCCATATGTTGCTGTCTTTGTAT
>JAOUQW010028596.1:0-10896 GCA_028565825.1 Olivaichthys viedmensis
AGATACAAGTAACAAAAGCACCATATATTCTGGACCCGTAGTGGCCGCTGCGTGCTACCGCGCCGCCATCTTGGATGTTAAAATAAATATGTAGTCAGGTAATCAAACATAAACAATTATGTAAAAAGGAATTATATAGTCAAGTACTTTTCTTTTTATTATTATTTATTTATTCATTCATTCATTTGTGTGTCCCAGAACAGATGTGCAGATAATCTGTAATAAAGTACAGTTCTGTATATTTGGGCAACATTTGTGCTCAATTAAAGGCTAAAGCTTGTCTTTAAACATGTTGTAAGTTTATCTTATGTATAGTAATTTTTGAAAGGGCAGTTTATTGTGATATGGAAATCTTATATTGACTCGTGACCAATGACACGCGACTGCATGTGACAGAAAAATCAGCACTAAAATGTAACATCCTCTTGGATTTCCTCGCTCTGTAAGAAGTGGCCCACCAAACCCCTGCAGCAACACACAACATGCAATGGATGTCTCATCAAATTACCTGCCAAGGAAAAGAAAATCGCGTGTGGCGTCTCCTGTTCGGATGCGGTGTCATGCCTCATGTCTGAGCTGTCGGCGGCGTCCCCGTACAGACATCTGTACTCTCCGCTAAATTTCACCTGCAGCCACGCAGCCTTGCACTCGCTGGCCCATACATCATCCCTGATACAGCATCTGGACGACACGCATTTGTTTGTTTGCTCGGGTTGATGCTTCTCTCCTAAGTGCCCGTGACTCAGAAGGGCCCTCAGTGACTCTAATTTAACAGGAGAGCCTTGACAGGACTATCTGTGTAATAAATTGTCGGAGCTTAGAAGTCGGCGCTGTCTGAGTGGAGCATTTTGAGTTTAGAGTTGTAGCCCTTGCTAAAAAATACTCCCTTTTTTTGGGCTATAAATAAAGTTAAGATCTTTAAATAAGGTTCAGTGAACCAAATGTGGAACTGTGCTTCAAGCAATATGATGCTCGACTCCCTTATATTCTCTTTAATGACTACAAATGAGGCGGATATACGAGTAAACGGCAAAAGACTTCAAGCAGGCGTGCCCAATTCCAGTCCTGGAGGTCCAGCAAAAGTTAATTACCATGTTTAAGACGAGGGAAAATCACCAGGAATGGAGTTAGAGCTTAATGAATTGGACAACCTCCAGAAGAACAAGTGGTGGTGTGTTTACTATTTCAATGAATTTTTGGAAAGCGGCCCCTTGGGAGCGCCAACTAAGCCAAAAGTGTTGTTTTATAACCCGACCACCTGGACGGTATGTAAATAAACCTCCGTTTTTCAAAGAGCAATGGCGCAATTTTCTCTAGCATCTATCAAAATGATGATGGAGAGCTTGAAAAAAAAAAAAGCACAGTGGCCCAGATGCCCAGCTTTTTTATATGTAAACTCTTGAATATCATACCATGTAGTGTGAGTTAAATATACAAAAAAAACTTCTATGTGCTAGCTAGCTAAATCAGTCATTATCTAGTTTATGTCTAAGTCTGTTGGAAATGGACTTACAGTACATATGTTCCTCAAGGGTTTCTTGGGTGGTTAATCGTTCTAGCTTTATAAAAGGGTTCTACCTTTAACATGGGACAGAGCTGTATTGTAACTTAAACTTAAAAAAAAAAGGTTCCATCTAGAATCCCGAAGGTTTTTTTTGTTTGTCCCTCTGGGGAAATCCTTATTATGTAGAACCCTACAAAAGAGGGATCCCCTTTCAGAAAAGGTTCCCGGTTACACATAGGTTTTTGTAGTCACACCCAGTCCTAACCAAACGAGCACACTAAAATGTTCTAATCTGTCGCTCAAACTGAAGCATTGCGTCTTTTTTTTTTACTGTAAATTGCTTGTCCACTTTCTCTTTACAGTAGTGTTTTGATGAATCCTTGCCAACTTGTGAGCTAACTTTATTTGTGGAAAAGCTGCGTCTTTGAGCTAAAGCAGTTTTGACTCAAATTTAACTCAAATTGACCTTTGTGTAAGAACATTATTGAAACTTATTATAAGGAATAATTTGAGTCCACTACTAATCTCCATTAGCTTAGCACACACAACAACAAAACTGTTCTTACTGTGTGTCAATGCACTGCAGAGAATGTCAAAATGTCAACCTGATGGTGAGGAATGACCGAAGACACTTTTCAGCAAGCTCTTAGGCTATGGTTCAGACAGGCAGCTCAAATCAGATTTTTTGGCATATCTGATTTGGGCTGGAATGATTTTCTGCGTTCTGAACGGCAAAAAACACATGAAATCTGACTTTTTGCAGTCGGATTCAAGCCACATTCGTATTCAAATCCGCTTTTCTTGACATGACTCAGTCTGACCGCTCAAATCGGATTTTGTGTGTTTTTTCGACATTCGGTACGTGGCGCTTCTCAACGTCAGACATTTGAGGCAAGAACAAGAGGGAAGAAAAGCAGCATGAAGGCAGGTCAGAGGAGGAAAATAGATTGTATATATACAATCATTGTGGAGAATCTCTCATCACTGTAGTGGTGAAAGCAGCAGCAATAACGGCACACGCCTCCCTCTTTAGTTTGTGTTGTTGGGGTCTGCGTTGAACACGTGACTGCATATCGCCATTATGCTCACCATCATCCACTATAGAGCTCTTAGAACTTTAACCATCATCCACTATAGAACTTTTAAAACCATCATCCACTATAGAGCTCTTAGAACTTTAACCATTATCCACTATAGAGCTCTTAGAACCATCATCCATTATAGAGCTCTTAGAACTTTAACCATCATCCACTATCAAACTCTTAGAGCCATCATCCACTATAGAGCTCTTAGAACCTTAACCATCATCTATGATACAGCTCTTAGAACCATCATCCATGATAGCGCTCTTAGAATAGAATAGAATGCTCCTTTATTGTCACATATACATATACAGTGAAATTGATTCTTCACATATTCCAGCATGTTGGTGAGCGCAGGGTCAGCGCGCAGGGTCAGCGCGCAGGGTCAGCGCGCAGGGTCAGCGCGCAGGGTCAGCGCGCAGGGTCAGCCATGATACAGCGCCCCTTGAGCAGGGAGAGTTAAGGGCCTTGCTCAAGGGCCCAACAGTGGCAGCTTGGCAGAGCTGAGGTTTGAACCTGTGACCTTCTGATCTGTAGCCTAGTGCCCTAACCACTGAGCCACCACTGCCCCTCTTAGTTCATCTTTTATTCACCACTTTTGCCTGTCCCCACACTACTGACGCACGCCTGCGCTGTTACTATGACAACAACATAGATACGCAAGCAAACGTGACGACAGTCCGAACAGACAAATCGGATTTGGTCGCTCGTAATTTGCAGTGCGAACATTTGGTCTAAAAATCGGATTTGAAAAAGGCATCAGATTTGCCCTGTGGTCTGAACACAGCCTTAGTGACGATTTTGGAACGTGGTTCAGCCCGCGAGTGAAGAGTCTACACTATGAAAGTGTGGTGGAAACAAAATCTGATAAAGAAAAAAGTGTCCTCAGGGTGATTTATGCCAATGATATAGGAATATCAGTTTCTGAAAGAAATGCATTACATGGGATATTAAACAATAAATGTAGCGTTTTTAAAAAGTAACACTTTATATTACTTCATTACTCGTGACAGTAATGTTATTAGGTACAGGTGCCGTCCTGCTTTACTGGCTGTAGCCTGCAGAATTTGTCATTCTCCCTCACAGTGGAACATGTGGAACATCTTGTAAGTGTGGCCCTTTGTGCTCTAGCATTGCTTAAGAGAGTTTTTCAGGTTCGCCTATATGAAGTGCTTGAAAGTTTCTCATGGATTGCAAAAAAAAATTGATTTCTCAGGGTTCTGAGGGACCAATTTTTAAACCATTCTTGCTCTTTCCATTTTCAAATAAGAGAGCTGTGAAATCCTCCTTTACCTGTGGTTGAGTCCGTTGCATTGCATAAGTCGCATACAAAAACTCACTACTGGGAATACTGAGGAATTAAAGCAAAGCCGATCATAATTAAAGTGCTAAACATTTGTACATACAGCGGATTCGGGCTATTCCTTTTGTAGCTAATTCACAGTATGGTGTGGTACAATAGCTCTTCTCCTTCCCTTTGCTGTCGTTAAGCAGTTGAAGTGGTGCGTCCATCAATCTCTCGAGGGGGTTCGGTATTGATCTTAATCTCTCATTGTATTCAGGGTTAATTCAGAGAGGTCGTAGTGCAGAACTGCGCTCTTTAATGAACCTCCCATCTTTCTCTGTCTACTCATTGTCCTCCAAACCCTCCTATGCTCTTATATCGATATATATTTGACTTTTATGGTCTTCACAAATGTTCTTAATCTGATCAGCTGAGTATAATCTAAAAAAGTATGTGCCTTTTGGCTAGTTCAGTATTATACATCAATGTACACAGTGAAGTCGAGGTCTACGTCGAAATATATGCTGGTTTGATTTGGAATAAAGGCAGCATATGAGGACTTGTCCTCAAAATAACAGTAAAATCATACATATTTTTATTTTTGAAGCTTGTCTCTCTTTCTCACTGTTTCTATGTTCAATTTTCAGGCTTGATAAGTTTTTCGATTTCGAGGTCATTCAATTTTCTTTTTTTTTTCTTTTTCGGAGGACCTCAAGGAATTTATTTGCAATTTACAGTATTTCGTAATATCTAGGCCACTCAAAATGAGAGGAGGCAATTACAGACAGATTGACAGACCGACAGACAGACAGACAAATTGACAGTGTGCTCTCATTGTGGTGACATCAGCGTTATTAACCATGAGATGAGGGCGGAGAGGGAAATAAATAAATATGTTTTAAAACATAAGGGGGGGGGATTAAAGGCTTAGAAATTAAAAAGAAATGAAGGCTGCTTTACATAGTTCTATTGGTATTGAGAAATTGATTAAGTAATGTAAGGAGGGGCAGAAGTGTTTTGTTGAATGCGTTAATTTGGTCATTCGATTTTTGATATTTTATGCATGAATAAAAACCCATCCTACAGAACTCTATGTGCTACACAGATCTTACTAAACTGAAATTAGGTCCTACTTGGCGTCTCATATTTCGGTTCAAAAACGGTAATTAAGTGCCTAAACCCTGCATTTATGTAATTATTGGAATAACTGTAATTACCACCTTCTGACTGAGAAAGCTCCCAAAATTCCGACTTGGAATTCCCACTTGGAGGTCAACGTGAACGTTTTTTTCCCCCGGTTTCTCCGACCAAACAGATGTGAGGCAACTGGCAACATGAACATGCCGTGCGTACAAGGAAATAAAGTCTTAAAATATTAATTTGACTTTGTATTTCACTTTATAATGAATTACAATTGATCAATTGTACCACCTTCTTAAGTTCTATTAAAGATTAGGAAGAAATGGGCTACTTCTAATTTAGCATGAACACCGCTGCAGGCTAATGTTAGCTCTACAACAGCCATTTCTAAACAAAACGTGAATGCAGCATGAGTCCTCTACTCGCTGGAGATCGGTTTGCATTGAAAACTCGTGCTGCATTTGTGTTCGTGGCATGAGGAGAACTAGCCTGAGGCTGAGCAAGAGTGCAAAAGGTCAATGTCAACGCCTTTGCTGTACCTCTGTATGTGTGTTAGCATGTCCGTTGTGTTGCCAGTTGATGTGGAAAGCGCGTGTGGCATAAAGTGTTGTCTTGTTGTCAACCACAGGCTTATGTTGAGAGTCCGAAGACACTGGGAGAATAAAATGTTGCTATAACGGTAACTTTAAAGTTGATGGGTTAGTCCTTAGACCACCAAGAAGCCCCAAACACCCCAATTAGCTGTTCAATGATAGCCGAAATAAGCAAGCCCTAATCTTTGGTTGATATGTACACTATAAAATTACCAGTCACAAAAGTTTAATACACAAATGCCCACCTCTGGAATGCATATGTGACTGTTTTTACACATTTCCCACATTTTGACTAATGATGGCGCTGTACTTTATGCCTATAGCTACTAACGTGAGGAATTTACTAATAGCGTGTCATATGAGGCAAGGCGAGAGTTAAATTGATGCAGGAAACGGAAACACAATGAAAACACATCATGTTTGAGCTCAGTCTAGACTTAAGCCCTATTCAGATGGGATTTGTTTTTCAGGGTGACGTATGTAGACGTTTCTTAAAGGAATATTTGTGTCATAAACTACAATCGTGATATCCTATGTGTCCTATGTGAATATAAAGTGAAGCTTTATATCGGCTGTCATTTAAATGCTCAATTTAATCAGCCTGACTTTGTAACTACACTTTTTTGAGACTCTTCTAAAGCATCCATCATTTCATGATTTTCTCTTAATCCGCAGAAAAAAAAAACCCTGATTAAATACGGTGAGTAGCCGCAGCCAAAAAACAGGCCTGCAAAATCAGAGATGACGATATGGATGAATGATTCGGAATGCCGAGGAAGAGCGTGAGCTAGAAAGTTTACAGCTTATTTTAGGTGCCCAGATCATCCTTCGTTAGCCAATTTGACTTGCTAGTTTACAAGCACTGTTCGTTTTATTCTACGAGGCCAGTTATAACAAATAAATAGAAATTTGTTGGTGCGGTCATTGATCCAAACAGTTGACCAGTTACCATTAATGATCATGTCACCTGTCTGAGAAATGTAACTTATTCAGCGTTTGACCAGTTCCCAGATTTAATTGTTTTATTTCGTTTTGCGTTCGAATGCGCTTCGATTTTTTTGCACACAATAGTACCTGGAGACGCTGCCGTTTAGCACTGGATTCCACCATGTTTGCGTTTCTGAGAAGTAAAAATGGAGGCGGAGTGAAGGGCCCTTGGGGGCGTGTCTATAACATGACTGACAACTGGGATGTAGACACAACCAATGAGTCCAGCACAGACCTGCGTCTCAGGTTTACGATACACCTGCTTTGATGACGTTGTTACAATAATTTCATTCATCGTGTTCCCCAGATATTTTCACCTTATTTGTAATAATAAGCAAAATAAAAATATTGACCACTGCACCTTTAAATTCTAGCTAAAGGGAAGCCATTAACCTTGTATTTTTTTTACCATGTCCATGTGTTATACAGTAGTTCTGTTAAGCAGTGGAGGATTTCTGGTGAACCGGGAACAGCACTGCAGTGACGGTTCTTAATAAGGAGTTGAAGAGAAAAGCCGTGCACTGAGACATGATTGGATTCTCACTTATGTCCTGTTCCTGTCTGCCTGCAACAGCTGGACTGCACTCACAGCGAGCGAGAATAGATATTGGCATGGACGGGTATTTAAACCGCACTAATCGCTGGCCTGTGGCACCTTGCTCTGTTTAACAGTTAGATAAAATGATTAGAAAAGAGAAAATCATTAAGAAAAATGGCGAACCTTTTCAATATATTTTGTAGATATGTCTCATGGTATCAGCGTGGATCATGTACTGTCCTGTGTAAAAGTCCGACAGTTTTTAAACAGAGCCTGTGAAAAGGTTTTCATTCACATTTACCTTATGAACATACACACGCGCTCATATCTACAATTTTATTTCACATTCGTTAAGTATTTTGAACAGTTTTTCGACACGTCTCACCGCCTTTTAATCAACGTTACACGCAACGTTACGTCAAGTTAGTTTCAGTTTCACTCTTTCGGAAGTTTCTTCGAAATCTGAACTCGTCTCGATTGTCGAAAACAATTAGCACACGCAAAAACCTCATTTCGATATTGTTTCCTCCACCGACTTCACATGTGACATCATTTACGCAGTTATTCTTTGTAAATCAGCCGCAACATGCTCACTAACTGCACGCGCAATTTATCCCATTGAAATTACGTAAAGAAAGAAAGAAAGAAAGGGATGAGGAAAGAAAGAAAGAAAGAGAAAAAAGAAAAGAAAGAAAGAAGGCAAAATAGAGGTCAAAGAGGGAAGAATATATAGTTGAAGGGAAAGAAAGAAAGAAGGAACATATTAAACTAACCCTCAGTTCAACATGGCGGCGCCTGTAGCGTGTTTTAAGCCTTTTGGAGCAGACTTTTGACTTTTTATTTGTGTAATATGTGCTTTAGGTTCGCCACATAGAGTAGGATAGTTGGATAATTGAAAGTTTAATACGTTCTTGTGGAAGATTTTAGATCAAACTGCGCACATTCATGTTTTTTTTTTTGTTGTTTTTTCAGCACGACTAACATTTTACTGTTTTACTGTTGCATACATCCTACATCACCTTTCAAAATGAATGAAGCACTAACCAAACCACTTTTGGGCATTTGTAAAGCCATTCGAGAGCTTCTTTTTATATCCACAGAGAAGCCAAACAAGCGCTAGCTTATTGTGAGCATCTATTTGTTCACGTGAATGCTCTGAGGTGGGAAGTAGGAAATTCAGAGCTGTTGTCATTAAGCTAATGTTAGTGTAGTTACACAATATCACACTTTTATTTCGAAAGAGCTATTTAATTCCTCCAAAGCAGGACTTCCGCCCACATTTTAATGGCCAATCGTTTATTTTGAATATATAAAGTATTATAAATTATTAACTATGTAACCATTTAATTTATCCAGATGCTGCTTCTGTTCTGTGTAAACAGCATTTAACGTGCTTTTCTGCTGCATTTCTGTCCTACTCGAGCTGCAGATTGTAGTTTTGTACGTTTCTCTCATCTTGCACCTGTTATTTGCTGCTTTGCGTTTCTCCTGCATGTTGCACTTGGCCTTGGAGGCGTGTTATTTTTTGTTCCGGCGTCTACTCCTATATGGAAGAGACGACAATAAACCTTGACTGGACTTGATCATTTTCCCATCGCTCTAAAAATCACGGCTGCTATATGTCCTATACAGGTTCTGCTCAATTTACCCGGGACTGATGGCACTGTGGAAAGTCGGCTTTCATGTTCGTATCTGGCGCACTGCGATGATCACAAAGGACTTCGAATCCACTTATTACAGTAATTTCGGAGAGACCAATACAGAGAGGGAACGAATATATAGCACAGTCTCGGGTCCTATTGAGGACTTTCACACACTCTCATGCAGTCGCTATACATCCAGAGTAATGGACCGCAAATGATTTGGCCATTTGAGAAGAATAAAACCTGTCTGGACTGTTGATTCTGTGTATTGTGTCCAAAATGCGCCTGTCAAGACTTGCCCTTATTATTAGATGTTGCTTTTTGTGTGCTCAATCAAGACAGGCAATTGCAGCAAAGAAGAATACACGATGCAATTTCCTTTCTGAAAAGTCAGCCTGCCCACCAAACAAAGGGAATTAATTATTTAAAAATGAATACATAAATGAAATAAATAGGTTACTAAATAAGTTAGGAATGTACCAATGCCAATTATTTTTTAAATATGATTATAATATCAGAGGCCATTCGTAGCATAAAATACATCAGTGGATCAGATCAGTCAAATCCGATCTGACACTGATTCCAGTGTTTCAGGCCAGTATTAGTGCCAATACCGATGCTCTCTCTGATTTCCTCTGTCCACACTACAACACAAAAAAGGCATTTTATTTTTTATTTTTTTATTTAGCCAGACCTAGAGAGCGTTTTCCAAAATAGTCCAAAAATGGCCTTTCAGTGTGGATGGAAGGGCAAAATGGAGAAAAACTTGTAGGGTTTCAGATGTAGCCATATTAGTATAGACAGGGCCTCAGTATTAGAAAGAAAGAAAGAACAAAAGAAAGAAAGAAAGAAGGCAAAATAGAGGTCTGAGAGGAAAAGAAGGGAAAGAGAAAGAACGAAGAAAAGAAAGATGGAGAGAAAGAAAGAAAGAAGGACTTTTGTAATTATAGTTATAAATACATTAAAAAGCAGGCTGGGGTTAAGAGTGTGCTTTATCATACATTATTGAACAGTTACATGCTGTACACATGTGGTGAAATAAATAATAAAATGTCTTATTGACACACACATTAGAACGATTCCACACTCATGAGGACTTGTTGCCTGAAGGTTGTAGGTCCTGGGGGAAAAGTCCAGAGAGTTTAAAGCTCCTTCAGTGTAAATAATGCCCATGATCTCTGGCTATTATGGCAAAAAGTCTCCTCTCTCTCTCTTTCTCTCACCGCCTCACTTTATTCACGGTGATGAGAGAACCGAGGAGGCAGATTAACTTCCTTGGCCTTTTGAACTTGGCTGGAGTATGACAAACGCGCTTCATAGGCACAAAACTGCAACAAACAAAAAAAACGCTCTGCGTCTTTACTTTCTCTATTTTTTTGTTCGGCTTCACAGCTTAAGCGGAAGTTGTTATGTTTTTATAAATACATTGGCAGGGAGAACGCCTGTTTGAGAACGTGTTAGTGAATTAAAGAGTAATTGTATAGGATGAGCTGTAATTTGCAAGATAATTAAGAAAGTGAGAGGTTTTTTTTTTTTTTTTAATGTTCTATTTTCCAAGGAATATTCGCCTTGATTTTCACTGCAGAGGCTGTAAATCATTCATCTCATTTTACCACACACACAATATGCAACACAATCAAAATGGCATTACACTGCGCTTTGTAAATGTAATTTATTATGTTTTAGGCTGAATGTCTAGGGAATTTGTAAACCTGACAAGGTAGCCCTTTTTTTCCATAAATGCATTTCTTTGTGTGTAATTATTTTCCTTTTTTCTTTTTTTTTAAATAACATAATCGTTAGAGTTGCAGGACCAAATTATATCGAACATTATTTTGCTTCTAATATACTGCTGAGCACTAATTTGCTTCTTGTAATGCCACGGTTTTGTCTCTAATTCACATGATAAACAAAAACCTAAGCATTTAAGCATCGAGCTCTTCTTTTTAGACATGTAGTACTGTGCAAAAGTCTTAGGCACCCTACATTTTGTATATGCATTTTGTTTATTTCCAAATATAAATGTTACAGAGAAATGTGTGTAAGCCATTAAAGAAAGTGAGATATTCAGCACTAGAGCACTTTTTAGATAAAAACAGAATCAAGGCTGTTCTGGGATTTTAC
>JAOUQW010028597.1:0-10892 GCA_028565825.1 Olivaichthys viedmensis
CTAAAAACACTGAAGCAGCAAACTTTGTGAAAATTAATATTTGTGTCATTCTCAAAACTTTTGGCCACGACTGTAGTCCTGTATAGCGGGCTGCTGTTTCGTTGCGTGTTGCACCATGGTCCTGTAGGAACGACATTTCATCTAAATGTATACGAGGTATATGGAGAAATGACAATAAAAACCTACTTGAACTTAAACTTGAAATGTCCTGCCTACATGGGCTCCTCAGGTTTGGGAGGATTGGTTGGGACAGATAGCTGGATAGCTGCTTGGGCTTCAGGGGGTTGTTGAGGAAATTCCTGATGCCAGTGGTAAAAATCAAGCCAGTGGACTTATGCAATCTGTTCTTCTAATGAATTACCCCAGCTTAACTGCAGAATGCCATTACAAGTGCTTTCTCATTCTATGGGCTTTCAATGGCTAGGATGTCAAATTTTATGGCATATGATTGGCATATGGCATATAGCACAATCTGCTTGCCTCAAGAGGTGACGGTCAGCTGGCTCTGACATATTGTTCTTGGGGGAAGATCTCATGGGGGTTTTGTAGCAGGGTAAATGCACGTATAATGTTCTGTACCACTTTTACCAGCTGCGCCACTATACCAGACAGTTGCTCTTTTGCCTGTGAATTTGCTGTTGATAGACAAAAAGTGGAGATAATTAGGAATGGCTGGTCAGCATTGACTCTTTGATGATTTACACTGCTTGTCATTTTATCATGGGAAGCCCTACTAACCCATTATACTGTAGTAGAAACCTTCCTTGTGAAAAAGACGATGCTCACATTACTCCATCTCCAATCCATAGTATTCCCCCTTGCAAAGTGACCTTACTTGATGGCTGACAGTGTCTTGTTGAATGCTACCTTCATGGCCATAGGATCCAAGCCTTGTGGGACACTGGCTCTTAGGTCTGTATTAATACGTAGTGAATGAATGAGTAAAAGAGGAATACCTACCTAATGCAGAGATGGGAGATGTGTCAATTTTGAAATAGACCACATGAAAGAACTGACCAAGAATACTAGTAATTAAAGGTCGACACCTGTCCCACCCTATAATAAGCTTTAATGGAATCAAACTTATCCTCACACTGAGAATACAATACCAAATAGTACAGCACCTTTATTTTGAAAGGTTACAAATTAGGCCTGTGCCCGGTGACGGTTAACTGAGTTACCATGGTAACAGCCCCCAGTAACGGTAACAACTCTCTACTGCCGGTTTAAAAAACAAAACGTTGTTCATTTATTGATTTATTTTCGGCAAATCATAGCAAGACACTAGTATTTACACACGTGAACATAATTGAATGTGGACACCGTCCCCATTGGGATGGTAGGGTGTTGTTCCGCAGGTAAGTTGAAGGGTGATCTCCTGTGGAGAAGGTAGAAAGATGCATACTGGGTATAACGAGCTCTATACCTTCTCCTCTAGACCAACCACATATTTACTTGACTCAATGCTGTCTAAGTTACTTTTGGAATTATTATCAGTGACTAGGGAAGCCATCATCACTCAGATTGGGCCATGTCCCCAACTTTTTAAAGCTAGCCATTGTTAAGTCTTTCCCTAAAAACTGCATCTTGACCCCTTTGAGCTCTTCAATTACTAATCTCCAACACGCCTTTTCTATCTAGGATTTTGAAGAAAGTTGTCTAAATAGAAATAAAAAGCATGATGCATTTTAGCCTGATTTCCTGAAGCATCATAGTACAGAATCATCGCTGGGTAAAATGGTCAATGACCTACTGCTTTCCTCAGATTGTGGATATGTTTCAGTTTTGGTATTGTTTGATTTGACATTTGATACTATTGACCATGATGTTTTATTGGACAGGCTTAAAAACACGGTCTGTTTAGACAGCCAATGAGTACAGACACACACTCACACAAACTCCAACCATCTTTTCCATATGAAAGGGATTGTTTTGGAAAGGGAATAATGTGCCGGAAGCAGCACGACCAAAACTACACAAATGACCTGCTAACTAGCTGCTACTGTATAGCGAAAACCGCGGTTTGTTTACGGGAGCGAGACATATGTGTTCATTTGACTGGACTCAAATTGGACGAGTACAGGATGAGTCATCAAACATTTTTCACCTTTTTTCTGGAAATGATCAACTGTAAAATTAAAACATGAATATCTTCAAAATCTATATATTTTTCGATATATACTGGTATATTTGTGTCCACAACACCAAGAGACTTGTACAAAAAGCTCTAAAACACCTATTTTGATTTCATAGGCACTTTTAAAAAATGTTTTAGCTCTGGCATATCATGGTTTATGGTTTAAGGTCTGGTTTCTGAAAAATGGTGTGTAAAAAATGCTGTATGCTGTTTTGTTCTGGTTCTGGGTTTCTGGTAGGTGTGACAGGCCTGACAAGAATAAAACTCCTATGACGACAATACAGATGTGGGTTTTTAACATCATCATCATCATGGAGGTCGTATATCTTATCAAGCAGAATTGAAAGGAAAACAAGGAAGGCTATAAAGGGAGGACAAAATTGGTCAACAACTTATAAAACAGCTTTTAATAGATTATGAAAAAAAAAAGACAAACAAACCAAAATCTAGATAAAATACTCAGGATTTTTTAAATAATCATGATGTAATTAAACATTTAATGAATTTGCTACATTTCATGAAGGTGTGTGATAATATGATCATTTCCATAGTATTGCAGAATATCGGCGATGAGAAATCACCAGGTCCTACTCATCACTTTATTTGATATTTCATCTTTTATTGTCATCTGTACTAAACTAATCAAACTAATCAAAACGAGGCATCTAAATACAAAACTCAATGAGACAGCAATCGGTAATTGTAGATGAAGCCTCTTGAAGTGAAGACTTTAACTTTCAGCATCACAAGCTCCAAACCAGAAACTGAAGTGCTGCTTCATGGAGTCTTTATTAACAATTTGTCTATTACCATATCACCATACCTTACATTACATTATAAACATTATTACGTTTCTACAAATTTAATCCTTTGTCTATCCTTTAGAAGAAACAAATCCTAGCTGTGGCTGAGTGAAAGTGAGAGGGCTTTTGACATCACCAAGGAATGTGAGGAATGAGATTTTTAATGCCTGTTTAAATGTTTGTAGTGAGAACATGGCAGGTAGGGGTGGAACCATATAGGAAACGCATGGCATGATAACTAAACAACTCATTTTTAAAAATCACAGTATATCACAGTATAAGCCCATAAAGCTTCAAAAAAGGCATTAAAAAAAAAAAAAAATTATTGACAATTTCTAGGTACTTTGGTCCATATTTCTTTGTTTGTTTAATCATGTAGAGTTACTTTTATTCCAGTTTTTCAAAACAATGTAGGAACATCATTTTCTCTGATTTCCACCCGACTTCACCTGATTTTCATGCGACATGCATACCATACCTGGTTATTATGATTTTGTGGTGGCATTGCCTATACTGGCATATCATAACATTAGTACTGGCATATCATAACAATCTTTAAAATTCCTCTCGGTATATAATTATATTGATATATCATGACACCCTTAGTGACAGGTCAAAAAGATCAAAAAGAATAGCTGATGAGGACAAGCAGGCAGAATGAAACGCTATAGCGGAGAAATGAAGTCAATGTTATGGGACTTGAAAGGAAGGAAGAGGCGGCATTGTGGTGTTTAGTGGTAAGACGAGTTTTAGGACGCGTGGTAGAACGAGTTGTAGGACGAGTTGTAGAATGAGTGGTAGGACGAGTGGTAGGACGTGAAGTACTGGGGACTCTAGTTGGTGCAGGAGTTGATGCTCGTATGACTGTGTGAAGACGTTAGCGTTAGTATTTTTCAATATGTTAATAAAAATCTATATTTTGCACTTTAGATAAATCAGCGCTCATGCTTACCTTGTGTGAATTCAGGGTTAATTTTAAGGCCGTTTATTTCATTACTCCCAGCAGTCACCTTCTGAAATAGGTCTCTGATCACATCGGCGTTGGTTTGGTTTGAGTGGAATGTAAGAGTAGCGTTTACGAGCACGGATCCATTTTTGTTACTAAACAGGGGGCCAGAAAGATAATCATTAGGAATGATGATTAGAATCACTTAGCTAAGGCTTTATCACCCATACAAAGGTCTGTGTCCTTTTAAAATAAATATTATTGCTACATGGGGAACTGGAATGTTATTTAAAGTTGTACCTGAAGGTCATCGCTGATGCACCTTGATAAAACGAGCTTGTCTTGCAAGTAAAGCAGCCGTAGATGGAATAGAACTGGGAAAGAAGAACAGGCTCACATTTAGAACATTTAGATATTTTTCTTCAAGGCAACTGAACTTGCTGCATAATCTTCCTCATTGATTTAGTGGCTATACATCCTTAATTATATAAGTCCAGTTGCCTTGACTCAGTACTACTCATGTTTTAAAAGGACCTGGATGACAAAAAAAATTAAGAAGTTGAGAAATTCTGCTGTATGTATTACTTTATAAATGATGGATCCGACATCAATCATTACGCGAATGCAAATGGAGGCTGCAAGGAAAAATGTGTTCTTTAATGTGTTCTCGTGACGAATCACAGGCTGAATGCAGGAACCAGTGACATTGAAAAACTGCTCTTCATTGTTTATTATTTATTGGCATATGAGACGTCTAAATGATGATGTTTTGACGTTTTAGACGTTCAAAATCCTTAATGGTGAATTACTACAACAATTATTCATGTTTTACGCTCAAATTTTCTAATCAACAAGAGCAAAACCAAAGTAAAGAACATACCGCGCCCCTAACTTGTGTGTTCATCATCTCATAATCAACAGAACCAGGCTTGAGGAGGGAATCATTGTAGATGCGGTTGGTGATGTCCATGATGATCTCGTATGTGTCCGTAGCCTCCTTCTCTGATCTCACCGAACTCACACCTTCAGTAGAACCAGCAGTATTAAACAGCGAGTTCAAGTAAAATCTGCTGATCATCTCCTCTTTCTTATTTATTTCTATTTTAATTATTATTCTGATATTCATCTTGCTTTAGATTATAAATAAGACCATTGCAGCTAAGCTTGTTGTAGATCCTGATGTTGAGCTAAATTATTCATATATAATTCAGTTAAACTGCTTTCATGCCTTATAATTCTAACAAATTCTTTATGGATCAGGTTGGTTTTATAAAAAGTTAATATTGATATTACAAACAGTGCCTATGTCCAAGAACACAAGAGGTTTTTAGCATTATTAGTGCACCAATAAATAGATAAACGTATCATTTTCTATACAAAGTTTTCATGTAGTGTAACATCTTAAGTGTCTAAAATCAGAAATGGTTTAAACATGTGGTATATTAACACGAGAGTTCCTTCAGAGATCTATGTTCAGAAGTTCAGCTTTAAAAAGACTTAAACCCAACAAATTTGTAGGAGAAAATAAAAGAACTGCTCACTAGAATAACCAGATGTTTCACAGTTTCCACATGCGACTGCCAAACTGTCATCACTGAACTACAGAAACTGAATAAGCAACTTTAACATGCTTTAATTAATTTTGCCTTTAATTTTGATATTAAATATTTTAATAGTTTATTAAATCATTATTTTGTCTCCGTAAGTTTTATTTTAGGAAACAATTTGCTATTCAGGTAAAGTTGTGAGAAGATGTGAAGCCACATAATGATTCACAGCTTATTGAGTAAGCTTCATCCTAATGAGATCTCTTACCTGACATCACCAACACGACGATGATGCAGACAACCTTCCATGTGTATCGCATCATGGAGACCTCCATCTGGAAGAAACGTGAATAATAATATTCTCAGGAGTCAAACTGTGTGAGAGCGCAGCTCAGTTCTAGAGCGAAGCAAAGTGATATGGAGAGGGTGTATATGGGCGTCTATAAGAGTACGAGATAAAAAAAAGTGATTAGTCATTTGAAGAGCTAGGGTGTGGTCAGAGTTTTTTTTTATTGTGTGTAAATCTCATTCATAAACTGGAAGGGTGGTTAGTTTGTGAGATGTCAAAAATGACATCTATATGTGTTTATGTCAATAATCTGCTTCACCTTGATCTGGAACAGTATTTTAAAGTGAAACACATGTGGTGTTTCTCGATACCAAGAACACGAAGAACGGACTTGTGGCCTTGAGAAGGACGTCCTTTCAAGTAATCTTGTAAGAACGAACTCACAAGTTTGTTCTTACGTTGCAATCGTAAGAACAATCCCCCTGCAACGGATCATTTCACCATCCTGTCATATTACACTCATTTTAATCAAAAGTGTTTTTGGATTTCTTGAAAAACGTTTATCATAAACTTTTAAGATACTCAGTTATTGGAGAATAAAGACGATTAAATGTGGTATTTTCCGGCCGTGCGACTCCCCTGCTGGCGGCGCGTGCTGGTTGCCATGTAGCCATGTGTGTGTGTATATGTTGGTCTAGTCTCCACCCTGTCCCGTCATTCAAGTGCATCCACCTGTTGGTTTTGTTGTATAGGTGGGGGCTGGTCCGTTTTTGGCTTTGTAGGTCATTCCTTTGACATATCTGAGCTGCTGTGTGTGAGGAATGAGATTTCAAAGTCTGTTTAAATGTTTGTCTTGCAAAAAGTGCTGCAGTGCAGAAGCTGAATGACTGATGAGAGAGAGAGAGAGAGAGAGAGAGAGAGAGAGAGAGAGAGAACGAACAAACAAACAAGCAGCAGAGCCACGGGCACGTAACAGATTAGGCCTAATAAGAAGATAAGCAAATTACCATGACAACCTTTAGTCTGACAATGATCCCTGGTGGGATTCTTTGGGTTTTGGTATGATTTGATCACTGATGGCAACCATAGCAGTGGAGCCTGCCCACCATACCTGACCCTGTTTCTACTTCCCACAATAAGGATTTTGGGAGGTATTGCCAGGAAACCTGTCAAATTTAGTTCTCTGATATTTGAAAAGGCTGTCTGTTTAATTTTGGCCAGCCTTTACATTCAGATTCAACCTAAATTCATTTTAATTGTCTAGTGTAAAAATATTGTTATACATCTAAATCATTAAATAGTAATACAAATACTAATATAGTAACTCTTGGATTCCACAAAGTTGGATATATATATGGATTAGTTCCTATTTTAAATAAAAATTTACCTAGATTATCTGTTCTTAAACGAAAACTCCAACTTATACCTGTATGTAATGTAGGCAGTTTTAGGAAATGGAACTTTTACAGCATGTCCAGTCAAGTACTGAACTGATATCAGAGCTGTGTGTATGTGGTCTAATGGGAAGTACTGCCAGTAAATAAGTTAGACTAAGCTCTCTGATCTGTGTGTTTAGTTTTGGATATAATAGATTTTCCATTCAGATTCAGCCTAGTTCTTGTTATTCATGAATATTCATGAATAAATGACCCAATAATGCCACCTATTGGTTAGCGAGCAGGAGAACAGTGGGTGTTAAAATCTACATCCAGTATGTTAGTATGTTAGAGTACCTTAGTGTATGTAACTGACCTTATAGCTGGTCAGTTTTCTATCTATTGATTAATGGTAAAAACAAGTGTGTGATGCTGTTAAAGTACACCGCGTTTCCGATTCCTCATAAGAACTCATATTCATGAGTAAAGTCTCTAACGTCGTAACACACAAGTATTTTAGCTGGATGTAAACACTGGCTGTGTCTCAAATCAACACCAAGTGCCATATGAACTGCAATTAATAGCGATTTTCTAGGGTGCTCCAATTTAGTAATAATTACCTTTAATGACCCCCACCCCACCCCACAAACTCTCATTGCAGCTTTCAGGCAGGGGCTCCGACTCAATCCTAGATTCCCTCATCGACCTTGCAATCCAACTAGACAAGCTCCTAAGAGAACGAAGAGCCATAGCGCTGCAAGATCAGCCAAACTATCATCTGTCCTGATCTTTCTTGATCTCTGAGCAGCCTTTGACCCGGTCAATCACACGACCCTCCTGTCCATCCTCATGAGCCTTGGAATTAGTGGCCCTGCATGGCGGTGGTTAGCTTCTTACCTGAAAGGACGGTCATATCAGGTGACTTGGAGGGGATTATCATCTGCTCCATGCAGACTCTCCACTGGAGTCCCACAAGGCTGAGTATCAGGGTCCTCATCAGGGTCCTCTTTTATTTTCCCTCTATACCAGCTCTCTCAGTGAGGTCATATCATCACATGGCTTCTCATACCACTGCTATGCTGACGACACCTAACTCTTCTTCTCCTTTCCTCCCTCAGACACTCATGTTTCTGCGCGGATCTCTGCATGCCTGGTGGACATCTCATCATGGATGGCAGCTCATCACCTGGAATTAAATCCCAGCAAGACTAAGATGATATACAGCAGTTTTAGAAATACTCAACAGCCTGTCTGGCACCAACAATCATGTCACGGTCAAAATCACTGAGATCACATTTTCCCCCCATTCTGATGGTTGATGTGAACATTACCTGAAGGTGCTGGCCCATATCTGCATGATTTTATGCATTGCTCTGCTGCTACATGATTGGCTGATTAGATAATTGCATGAATGAAAAGGTGTACAGGTTCCTAATAAAGTGCTCGGTGAGTGTATATCCCAGGAGATGCATCCCCACGCCAAGATCTTGCCATCTCCCTGGAGAACTCTATGATCACACCATCAGACAATGCAAGAAACCTTGGGGTGGTTCTGGACAACCAGCTATCCTTCTCGGCTCATATTGCTAGCTTAACTCGGTCATGCAGGTTTCTCCTTTACAACATCAGAAGGATCCGACCTTTTCTCTCGGTGGAGGCCACTCAGGTGCTAATTAAGTCCTGTGTCATCTCGAGGTTGGACTACTGCAACTCACTCCTGACAGGTCTTCCTCAGTGTGCCATTAGGTCCCTGCAACTGATCCAGAATGCATTTGCACGCCTTGTTTTCAATTTCCCCAAGTTCTCCCACATCACCCCATTGCTGCCTTCCCTCCACTGGCTTTCTGATGCTGCCCACATCAGATTTAAACACTCATGCTGGCCTACAAAGCCAAAAATGGACCAGCCCCCACCTACCTGAAAACAATGATCAAATCCTGTACTATACCACGTTTCCTTCGTGCCACAAGCATGGCACGACTCGACCCTCCATCACTAAAAACTCAAGGAAAACATTCATCAAAACTCTTCTCTGTTCTGGCACCCATATGGTGGACCCCTGACTGTCCGAACAGCTGAGTCACTGGCTGTCTTCAAACGAAGACTGAAGACCCACTTCTTCAATACACATTTAAGTATGCATTAATAAAAAAAACCAACATCCCTACTTTTTCTTTGCTGTACTAACTCCTCTCTAACAGGGTTCTAGATTTAGGGTACTACTAGACCATGACCTATTTGTACTAATATGTTTTTTGATGGAGACTACAAAGCACTTCTGTAAGTCGCTCTGGATAAGGGCGTCTGCTAAATGCTGTAAACGTAAATGTAGCTCCTCTTTCCTGTCTACCTCGCCAAGCCCATCGGACATGCCCGACTCACTCCAGCTGAACACCTGTACCGCAGGGGTTTGTGCTTCTATTGTGGAGAAGCCAACTACGCCATTGCACAATGCCCGACACACCCCCTTGTGCGGAAAGCTCTCTCAAGGGAAGAGTGCGTGGTAGAAACACCACGTCACACTCCAGTGAGTCAATCACCAGCATCCCTAAAGCCATTTGTTCTAAGAGTTCTATTGCACCATTCAAACACCCGGTCTATCTTTCCAGCGCTCATCGACACGGGAGCATCAGGGATCTTCATCGATCAAGAACTAACGCAAGACCTCAACCTCCTACCACTCTCTTTCCCCTATTCAAGTCCAAGCACTGGATGGGAAACCAATAGGAGAGGGCATCATAACTCAATGCACACCTTTAATGCGCTTAGAGATAAGTGTCTTTCACCAGGAGAACATTGTGTGGGGTCCACTAAACAATCAAGATTTTGGCAAATGGGATAAACATCCGATTGAGACTCTGTATGTAGAGTTCTGTAAGCACCTCCTAAAGGTGCACAGGAACACAACAAACAATGCATGCAGGGCAGAATTAGGCCGATATCCATTAATAATACAGATACAAAAAAGGGCACAAATTCTGGAACTACTTAAGAAATAGCAACCCCCACTCATATCATTAGAAAGCTCTGCAACACCAAGAGCTGAGCAAAGACAACTGTCCCCTCACTCAACTGGTCCTGAGCCACTCTTTAAGCCTATCAACACACACCAACACACACCGCCACGCACTAACACGCACTAAAACCTCACAGGCTCAGAATCAGATTAAAACAACAAAGCCAATCAGAACCAACCAAATTACAGCACAGACAAAATCACCGAGCAAAATGCAATGCTGTTTGGCACTTAACAGACAGTGCACTGTGGCAGACTACCCGAGCACAGTGACTGATAGAACACTGAGAACCACACTGAGAATCACACGTACACTGAACTACAGACTCAGTCAGCATCATCTGGCTATAGCGACCGGCAGACACAAACAATCCTGGCTGCCTAAAGAGCAGAGAATATGCCAACAATGCGAACAACACACCCCCAAAACAGAGCTGCTCTTCCTTACAGAATGTTCAAAATTCAATAAAATACAAGAAAAATTATTTTTTTTAAATTAGCACCAAACATCCCGAATTCAACAGCATGACAAAGCTCGAAAAATTACAGTATCTGTTAGGGGAACACAGACTCCTGTATACTGGCAGCACAGTACGTTCTCGCCTGCCAACGTCAGAGGGACAGTGAGTGACTACACACACACACACACACACACACAACATTCACAAACTTATTTTATCTACCTATATATTTAGAAGAATGCTCCTTTATTGTCACATATACACATACAAGTACAGTGAAATTGATTCTTCATATCCCAGCATGTTGGTAAGCTGGG
>JAOUQW010028598.1:0-10891 GCA_028565825.1 Olivaichthys viedmensis
GAGAGAGAGAGAGACACACACACACAGAGAGAGAGAGAGAGACACACACAGAGAGAGAGAGAGAGAGACACACACACGCACGCACACTGTTGTGTCAGCTAGATCTCACTGATTTGCAGATTCACTCTCCAATTATAGGGAGATTTTACTTTATTGTAGCCTACATTCCAAGTAATGCACAATGCTTTGAACAGATTAAGGGTGGAAGATGTAAACTCTATTTTAAACTGCATTATAATCCTTGTGTAACTGCCATAGAAATATTGCCATTCTAATAAGCTATGAAGAAAAGCAAGTTCTATTCATCTACCCAGCATTTAGTCCTTACTGTACTTACTGCATAGCTGAAGTTTATTTGGCTTGCCTTGCAGTGCTTTAATGTCATGCTGCCAGCTGAACCCTCAATTATGTCTAAACCAGAGAGTGAAAAGCCTAGTGATCAAACATGTTATTAGAGATATGAGCCACAGGCTGGAGAATGTGTGAGCCTCTGCATGTCTGTCTCTGCTCAACTCGGTCTTATTTATTCATTTTATCCAATGCAATTTAGAAGAGAGGCAGAATCCATTCCTAGCATAGAGCTCAGCACTTGAGGGTTAAGCACCTTGTTCAAGGGCCCAACATTGGCTGTCTGGTAGTCCTGGGATTTAAACTCAACCTTCTGGTCCCTAGAGGCCAGACTGAGTTTTGCTCAAATTGCTCAGGGTAAAAGACTCTCTCAAACACACATTTGAATGCAATGCAAAATGGCACTCCCTGAGATCCAACTCTGTTTTTTTCCCACGGCCATCTTATTCTCCAAATTCTGGTAATAATACACTACCAGTCAAAGGTTTTTGACCATTTATATTTTATTTTTTGTTTTGTGTGTTAAACTTCAAGCAGAGAGCTCATGTTAAATACTCTAAAATGACAAAATCTAATGAAGGAATTAGGTATAAGTGAATTTAGAAATGTTTGTGACCTTTTTATTTTATTGGAAACAATCTAGATGTAAATGGGAAAAGGCCTCAATCTTGATCACTATAATTAGGCACTTGTAAATGAACCCTACAAGGTACACGAGGGGTCCTTAAGGTTCATTTATGGAAAGTTCAGTACTTTAAAGGCCTTTTAAAAGTACACTACATCCTCTAGGTCCACTAACTGGTATAATGGGTATAATAGACGTAGCCTTGAGGGTACCATTTCAGTGACAAATCGTTTAAACTCTGAAAGGTACAGCTTGGTACTTTTTTTTTTTGTTGAGCCTTTGAGTCTTTTATCTATAGGCTTAAGTGGTTTACCCTCCAAGTGCACCTGCCTTTTATAAAACACTAAGTTATAGTCCAATTAGCCTACGCCCCTAGCAGACATTTACAGGGTCGTTCCAAACTGAAGTGATAAATCATTTACTCCAACAGGCCCTTCAAAACGGTCTTTTTTGAAGGGAACAACTGATGGACGTTTTGCTCCCGAGATTCTTTGCGCTGTTTTTATGCTGAATGAAAAAAATGGGGGTGACCATTTATCTTTAAAAGGTCAAGTCCAAGTACAAAACGTTACACTTAGTAATGTTAAATTGTAACTTAAATTGAATAAAACAGCTGAAAGCTGTGTTGCGGCAAGTAAGCTCTTTGATGTAGGTTTCATGGTTTTTTTTGCTACCTCAGGTGACAGCCCATAGCTCGTGCATTTGTGTTTGTTTGCGTGTGTAAATGTACAAAATCAGACTAAGTGAACAGTTCTCCTAAAAGAAATTGGTAGCAGCGTGGGGACATTTTCGCTGCTTAATCCATCTGTTCATTATTACATTGTGATTCTTGTTCTCGTTTACATGAGTGTCGGTGATTGGTGCGACAAAAAAACACTGGCTTCAGCTTGAAAAATGATGTTGAAGTACGTTCCAAATGTCCTTGCGGAGGGGGGACCCTTCAGAGTTCTCACTGGGAAGGGTGTATTTTTGGCAGGGAGTAGGGCATAGTCATGATCACTTCAGAATGGACTGCAGCCAAGCCAAGAACTTAAATACAAAGATTTAGGATGTTGGTGGAACATTTACACCGTCAGGGAAAAAAAAGGTACTAAACTGTACCTTTCCTTGTCGTTGGGGTTTTGTACCTTTAGTATGTATATAATCTTTTACCTAGGAAGATGCATGTCGTGTACCTTTAATTAGCTTTCAGAGTAAATATTTAAAAGGTACAACAGGGGTCCAACTATGTACCTTTAAATCCTTTTAGATGCACTATATTTACATTTCCAGGTGAAAGATGTATACTAAAGGTAAAAAAATATGTTCCTTTGAGGGTACCACCTCAGTGACAAGAAAAGGTACAGTTATAGTTTTTATGAGAGTGTAATAATTTGAGCAATATTCTTTTTTATTTACTTGACATTGAATAGGGATCTTAAACTGTAATAAAATACAAGAAACGTCAGGTGTTTGAAAACATTTCACTGGCAGTGTATATAATTTGTGCTAAAACTCTGAGTGAGCACTGTGATATGTCACAGGCTACCTATGTGGAAAACACACCCAAAAGAAAAATCTTGTGTGTGTTTTTATAAAAATCTGTGTTTCTCGGAAATTGTGGAGCTGTGCGGTATTTTGACCGTGTCGTGTGGTATTCCTAGCCAGTGATGACGAGTCTAGTGCTCCCTCATTGGGGTTGCGTGAATAAGAAAACAAAACACTGTTCTGTTCCTCTTTTCTTGGAGGATCACAAGTCTGGCAGTGAGGATTCTTATTTTTAATATGTTTTGTGCAAAACTTGGCTAGAGAGTATCCAGAAAAACAGGTTTATGAGTCAGGCCAAAACACACAAGCACACATGGAATGAACAGGGCGTGGTCCAAATATTGTTATAGGATACATAAAAATACTGCAATGCACATTTATGTAATTCTGGATCAGAATGCCATGTAGCTCATGCAGATGCCACGGTTCAACTCTTCCTGCTTCCTGCTTTGCTACCTGTGTGGAAAGCACAGTCAGAGGAAAATGGATTGAGAACTTTTATTGCATTTTGCAGTTTTTACTAATTTTATGTGTCTTTTATAAAAAATCTGGTGTTACGGTGTGGCCCTGCAATGTGTGTGTACGTAGTTGGGTACTATTTTTAGCTGTGTTTATGCATTTCCAGTGATGGCAGGTCTGGTACTCTGTCTTTGGGTTTGCCTGGGGGAAAAAAAAACAAAGCACGCTTCTGTTCAGGGCCACCGTGGCTAGTTGTTTTTCAGATTTAGTAGCCAGTTAGCGTTTTCACTAGCAAAAACATTATACATAACTGTATACATCTTAAATACATAAAATACAAATGAATAATATGATTTATTAATTGTGTTAACCGTGTTGTTAGAATAAACATGCATTCATCATTATTAATTCATTAATGCACGGACAATGTGTGTGTTTACGAGTGTATGCAATTATTTTATTTTTTTCGCTAATTTGGATGTTAAATAAACAACAGATTGCTATTTTTTTTTAAACGGGTGACCATCTGCAGCTACAAATGATAACACTGACATTCTTGATAAAACGTTAGATTGTTTGCTGGGTCATCAAACCTGAGCTATTTGCAACCTGTCCGCCAATTTTAATTGACGCATCTGATTTTTTATTATCCATCCCACACACACACACACGCGCCCACACACTTTTCGATTCCTGGGTGCTGTCTTGCTGCGTCACTATTTGATTATACATTGCCATATTTGTCCTAGCTAAGCTTCTGTGAGGTGAGTTAAGATGAGTGGAATAAAGTGTGTGTGTGTGCATAGAGACATTCTATAAGCAGTAGATATATAGACTAAATGACGCCCACGTTTTCTGATGAGCAGCACCATAAGGGTACTCGCCAAAGGGGCTGGTAAATTAACAGAGTTACCTGCCAGTGCCTAATTTTACATTGTATTTGGCCAATGGGTGGGTGGTACTTTCAAGCCCTGGTTCTGTACCATGGTTAGCCGTTGGGTCTGTATCAAAAGAGCTGCATGCTTACTATTAGGAAAAAGGAATATACTAAAATACGTTCCAGTTTTTCAAAACACCGCAATATACTGCAGTATGCCATGGGTGTATTTAAATTTTCATATAAGTATACAAGCAATACGATTTGCAAGTGTAGATAAAAAAAAGTTGACTGAAAAGGAAATGAATTAAACTCCAGAAGGTTTGCACAGTGTATATACCAGCGCGAGCGTGCACACGGCCAGAGCTGCTGTTTGTATTAGACATTAAAGGCTGCTGTTTCGAACACACCCTGATGAATGAACCCTGTATGAATGACACCATTGCTGCTACTGGTCTTTACTACACTCAGCTAATGTAGAGTGAAAATAAAGTGCCCATTGAGAAAGAAGTGTGTGTGTGTGTGTGTGTGTGTGTGTGTGTGTGTGTGTGTGTGTGTGTGTGTGTGTGTGTTTCTGCAGCGTGCATGCTCTTGGTAAGACCTTGTTCACTTCTTGTGTTCCAGAATATCACAATGCAAGAAAGTCTGGAAATGACTTGTATGTGCTGTTCTTGCTGATTGGTGTGGGCCGCTGGTTGTGTGTGGTTTTTATTCTATGAGGGCTATGAGAATTGGCACACACCTGGCTGTGCCTGCCTGTGTTGCCATGGAAACAATGGTGAGGAAAGGAAGGGAGGGGGCTGCAGATGCCCGTTTTCCTCACAGTAACTTGTGGTGCCCTGATGGAACTCAACAGTGCATGCCGTAGCATGTTAAATTACTACCGTATGTGACTAACAGAACACTTACCAATTAATTGATGTCATTGTCATATAATAGCCTTAGCAATAGCCTTTGTCTGTTTGATGTCTGTGTTTATCGGTCTGCGAATGAACATCGCCTGGTGCTGCCTTCATTACACGGCTTAAATAAAAGTCTCACTCTAAAACGCTTCTCATACGTGGTTCTACTATTATGGAACGCTACCTACCATCCCCATTCCTCTTGGAGAACCTCCTGCAACCTTTTTAAGAAGTATTTTCAAGACTCTGCTCCATGAACACTTGATCATCTGATCCGAATGCTCTCTCTTGCTTCAAGCCTTACTGCATGACAGTTACTTGAAGTTGCATATTGCGACATTTGGATTCTCTCCTCTTCGTTGCTTTTTGTATTCTTGAATCTGTATTTACTATCTGTGTATATCTATTGGCTTTGCACTGGAGTTTCCTCTCTTACCTCCTACAAATATATATATTCCTGAAATGGAAACATTTGCGTGGCACTTGCATCGAAGTTGGCTCTTGTCATAGCTGTAGGCTTGGATTGTACTTGCCTCAATTGTAAGTTGCTTCGGATAAAAGCATCCGCCAAATGAATAGATGTAAACAGTTTATGAGGTAGACCTTCCCTGTGTCTACATTCATTGCCCATTTTATCAGGTACACCTACCATATAGGTGCCCATCTGTTGCTATGCACAATTTGTCAGCCCCCTCCATCATTAAAAGGGACCTCCATAAAGACCACCAATGTCCAGATATTATTTCAGTGGTGGACCATTCTCATCACAGCAGTGACACTGACATGGTAGTGTGTGTGGCACTGGCACTGGTACTGGTAGCTACTTAAAACGGTCCATGCTCACTAAAAAATGCTCATTAGAAATTGTATGTATTTGTACTTCCACTATTTTTAAAAATAACTAGGCACCATGCACTTGTGATTGTGTGCATCAGTCCTTCCTGCCTTGTGATATGAGCTCACCAAAGCCTCTTGGTTTAATCCTGAGGATTGATCAAGCTTAGGCTGGTGTTTTATCCTAATTTTTAGGTACAAGTAAAGTTTGTCATGTCTTGTGGTTTATTATTTGCCAGACTGTCTCTCAAAAGCTTGTCTTCATCCCTCTAAGCGCACATGAAAACAGAGCTCCTCTTCTCACACACACACACACACACACATTGCCTGATGTAGTCACCACACTTCAAAGCTTGATTGTGTTCGGCTTGTTTTTGCTAACACTTCAAACACTGTGAACAAGGCACCACTTCAGAATAAGTGCCTTAGTTGTTGATAACCAGCGTGAAACAATCAAGCATCATTTGTGTTTTAGAGCTTAACACTTTTCCACTTTGTGATAAGCGCTTGGGTGTCTTTTAATTGCACGGTGTCCAGAGATAAGTATGCAAAACCAAAGGTCTGCTGCAGACAAAACCACTGGTGTTTCCTTTTGTGTGTTCTTGTATGAGTACTTAAATGCTGTGCTGTCACACACCGTCACTACAGCAACTGATTTGAACCAAATACAGAATGCAATGAACTGCATTTAAAATCAATATTTGTTTATTCATCTGTGTAGATTCTGGCCAACCTGGTGATGGAGACCCTGTATCCGGAGCTCAGGACGCAGATAGGGCCTCGGCTGAAGGGCAAGCTGCATCAGAAACAGAGGAACTGGATGCTGGTCAGTACTTAAACCTGAGACTCAATGTTTAAAACCTCTAGTTATGATCCAATTCTCCAGACACACGCTGAGTGATCCTCAGACTAAACTCATTTCAGTCTGATTCCTCTAATCTGTCATGTGGCACATAGCAAAACCCTTGTATGATATATTTAAAGTATATAAATACATCTACTTTGCTGGGCATGTGCCCATAATATTTTACAATATACCACGGTAATTACCACCCACAATATTATGTTCCATTTGAGAGGTGGCTGTCTAGGTAGACAGCATGTTTGGGTGACACAGGCTGTCCCATTTGGGAGGCAGCATAAGCTGAGGTAAAGGTGGTTCGATTTTTGGAGGCAGCATAAGCTGAGGTAAAGGTGGTTCGATTTTTGGAGGCAGCATAAGCTGAGGTAAAGGTGGTTCGATTTGGGAGGCAGCATAAGACAGTTGTCCTGTAAGGTTACGTATTTTAGCCCAGTTTAAAGACATCATCGCTTATGCCCTTCTTGGTGAGGATCATCGTAACGTTGCATGATAATTTACGTTAATTGCCTGTCTAACATTCCCTTTACAATTTTAATTGAAGTGATTTTGGTGGAAGTTAGCTGAAGCTAGCTGTTTTTAAGCAAATACAGCCTCTGCCTTTGGTATTCTCCCTGAAGCCACACCCCCAAAACACATTAACATCCACTGCCTAGGCTAGAATGTCAGAATTTCTATTGCTAGGAGCTTTTTTTACCTAATTGATGGGCAACACGATTGACAGGCAAGTAGGAGACGCCTTTTTGTCCTGTTTTGGTTGGATGTTGGTGATCCACATTTGTTATTTCTCCCGTTTACAGAGGCTGGTGTGCCACTGAGGTGTTTTGTTTTTTAATGCGAGAACTTCACCAGTATTACAAAAGTGTCCTGACTTAAAAATCACTGCCCCCACCTTTATCAAAATTGTGTTTGTAGATTGTCAAAAATCCGTCCAATGGATAAATTTAGAGAGCTAACTGAATCCAACCAGACCGGCTATTTAAAAAGCCTAGCCTTGTTTTATCTAAGCTGAGAAGCAAGTGAACAAGTAACAAATGACACATGCACTGCAATGCTAGAAGTGATGAAGCATGATGACACCAAAGGGTGTCCTAATGCAATGTCTGCTGAGGTTGCCTTAGTTAAAATGCTTCCCAATCAGACATGTACAAGTAAAAATGCTTTTGTAAAAAAAAAATAATAATAATTTGTAATGCAATATTGTGAAAGTACCATGATGAAAATGTAATATCGGCACTAACATCTGCCATCGCAGCCATCGCTGTATGAATGAAGCCTGGTTCTCAAATATTTTACTTGTATCCTATTAGCCCTATAACCTTGTGGTGTGTGTGTGTGTGTGTGTGGGTGGTGGTGGTGTGTATTGCGTTAGATCTCTGATGCAGTGTACAGGCAGGTGCTGGCTCAGACGCGAGCGCAGCATGAGGCGCTGGTACAGACCTGTGAGGTAGAGCACCCCCGTCTGGACGCCGCACTCCGCACAGACATGGACCAGATTGTCTCTTCCAAAGAACATGTTACTGGAAAGATGCGTGGTAAGTAGAGACTTGTGCTTTTTATAGGCATTTACAGTGCAATACATAAAAAGCAGCCATGAGAATTTTCAAAGTGAGAATGGAAATCGTGTAAAATGACATTTTCACCTTACCACAGTATCAGTCAAGACATGCTTGGTGTCCAAAGTTTGCTCTTTGGTTTTGCACTGGAGCTACGAGACTAATGTAGCTAACAAGTAAGGGAAACTTATAGCCTCCAGTTTCACATCGTGCAAACTGCATGCCTAAATCATCACAAACGGATCATACAAGGTATAATCTCAAATGTGACTTTTAACAGTATATGACACACCGTTATCTATAAAAATATACAAAATTACTTTGCATACCTTAAAAACAATAGTAGCTGCCATCTTGATGCAAAATCACTTTCTTTTTTAGTACAGTTTGGTTTCATTCCACATGAGCATCAGATTTGGGTAAAAGGTGTGGCCCAAAGTTTGAAAGAGGAATTGTACATTATAAGTGATTTGGATGATAATGTAGTTCCAATTTGGTTTATTCTGCTATTTATTAAAACTGTTTATGTACAAATGGTGGGTTTATTTCAGCAATTGTGTGATGATTTTGCCATGTAATTTGCAAAATGCTAAAATGACAGTTATGAGCTTCCCTAAAGAAGCAAACCTTGGACACCAAACATGTCTTGGCTGATCCAACCACGTTTGGGGAAAGGTGGGAAATCTTTGACATTTTTGGCCAAACACTTCCTTTAAATGGAATTGCCCTATCCTATATTAAGCAGCAAGCATTTTTATACAGCAGCTGGGATAGGCTTTAGTGTCTGCCAAATTTCTAATGGGTAGCCTTAAAATTCTCATATTTCATAGAGGAACTCGACTCTTTGCAGGTACTTATGCACTCTCTCACGGTCTCCGTGTCCTCTCCTCTTTCATTACACAATAGTTTTAACTGCATTCTGAAAATGCCCTAGCTGAAAATAGGCTTGGCAATGGCACTGCACTTTTTTTCAACGAGAGCAATGCCTGAAGAACTGCATTCCACTTTCCACGGTAGCAGATTTCATTTACCACCACCACTAAAATCTAGACAATTATTAGTAGTACTGTGTGTATGCAGTGCTGAAAGAATAGAGGTCACTGCAATCATTACTGTTAGATGGAGGCAGCGGTTTTGTCTCTGTTGTGAGTAAGGATTTGTGATATTTTAATTTATTTCTATAATATTATATCATTATTATTATTTATTAATTATATAATTTAACTGGGAACTAAAAACAGTGTGAGATTTGAGCCTGGGTAATCACCCTATCGGATGCCACTTACCATGTTACCCTTCAACTGTATCATGTTTCAACTGTATCAAGAAAAAAAACATTGCTGCATAGTTTATTTATTAAGCCCATACCTTAGATAATTCTATACCTAATTAAGTTCTGCTTTGTTTGACTTTTGTCCATTTTTCAATGCAGATGTGTAACTATTGAATTGTAAAGTCTGTGTACTTTTTATAGTTTGTTTTTGTACTGCTGTTATATGACACTCTTTTCATGTCTGTCTGATGTCCTTAATGTCTCATGATCTGTCTAATGGCTTACACACCCTTTGTGGTCAGCCTCACAAAAACAGGCTTTGACTACAGCATAGAGCTTAAAATAGAGAGTCTGTATTATAATTTTTGGTGTAGGACATTCTAGCCAACATGGGTCTTGTTAATGAGACCTCCATAGACGGTGTGTTTTGATGGCTTCAGTGTTGTCTATAGTCTGATAATGTATTTATGTGTGTGTGTGTGCGTGCAGCGCTGGTGCTTCCACGTGCAGAGCAGCTCCTTAAGAGCAATGTGCAGCCCTACATCACCTCCATCCTGGAGGCTCTGATGGAGCCGGTGAGCCGAGGCTTCGCCGAGGTCAGGGAAGTTCTCTTCCGTGAGCTGGTGGAAGTCAGCAAGAACACTGTCAATGACGGAGGCAAAGATGCGCTGGGAAAGGTGAGGGCACCACAGGAGCCAGAACAGCGCCCAATACACTTACAGTGAAATTGATTGCACTAGTCGTAAATAGTTTGCTTTTTGTTTGAAGCCATTGCATTTTGTTTAAAGCTTTTCCGTTTGTATGTTTTTCTCCTTTTTTGTTTTGATTTTCTTCATTTGATTTGAAATCGGTGAATAGTGCAACCCGCTCACCCTCATGCTGAACACCCAAAACACTGATTATAGGGTTTTGATCTCGATGAAGACAAAACAGTAGGTGGTAGGGGATGCGAATGGAATAGTGAGGTCTGTACACATTTGATTGGCTTGAACAAAATTGTCAATGTGGGAGACTCACACAAGCGAAGATGAAAACCAAAACTATTAAAGGAAAAACATTTTTGTCCAGTGAAATGAAATTATGTAAATGTCAAATACTGAATCAAAATGGGGGGGTAAAACACTGCCATTAAAAGTAACTGTGACAGTGTCAGTAAGGGGGAAAATATTTTTACTTATGGTAGTGAATCAGCATTAATCCTAATGCTTATTTGCTACAAATGCACTATTGGTATTTTGTGGTTGTGATGAGAAAAGAATCTTAAGGCTCATAACAACATGCTGATGGATGGTGTATCCCTGATATCACCGGCTACAAGTTTGGGTCCTGTACTGTACTAATAATAAATAAAATAATACACTCTTAGAAAAAAGAGCTTCCATCTACCCATGTCCTAGAGGGTTCTTTGGTTTGCCCCTCTGGGAAGCACCTTAAAGGAGGGTCTATGTAAAATCTTACAACAAAGGGGAACCCTTTCATAAAAGGATCAAATAATTTATATATTTGTAATATACAGTGGGGTCCAAATACTGAGAGCACATTGAAAATCCAGCACCATGTTTCACTGTTGTTTTGCTCCACTGTGGTATCAATCTCTCTTCTGTTCGTCTCCTTACATAAACCCTTCTGTT
>JAOUQW010028599.1:0-10890 GCA_028565825.1 Olivaichthys viedmensis
AAAAGTGTTTCTACCTCTCATGACTCGGCGCTCACTCACTGGCAGCACTAACTCCTTCTCCAAGCTGCTGTGCTGAATCACGCAGGTGTAGTTGTGTTTCTGCAACTCCACATCTAAGACTCGCAGAATGCTTCTCTTCTGGAAGCTTCCATCCTGGTTGGGTAACGTGCGTTTGAGCTCCACATTCTCAAGAAGGTTCTTTCCGTCCTTCTGCCAGGAGATCAGCACTGCGCTGGGAAAGAAACCTGTAGCATGACACACCACCTCTGGAGAACATGAGTGCTTCTGGAACACTAACACCTCAGGACGAACTGCAGAGTGAGAGAGAGCGAGAGAGACATAAATATAAAATTCCTCGTTGAGATTTATGCATTTCTAAATTATGCAAGCATTAACAAACAAAAACTTGGATCAAAGTTTATTAGTGTGACTGAATTTACATAAACGATGTTCATACGAGAAGCCAGTTGATGTCAGAGAATAATACTGTTTATAGGCTTAAATTTATAACACAGTAGGCGCACTTCCAAATTTGTAACGATGATTGTATGCATGGTGGGCGTAAACTCTGCAAACTCTGCGTACTATTCACCACAGGACAATACTGAATGTGATTTACCTCTTGAAAAAAACATGTGAGATGAAGTCATGCTAAATTGTATCAATTTTATCAATAGCATCAAGTGCAGCAAGTATAGTAAGTAAAGTCGTAGGCTAATTAGTAATACAAATAGAAAATAGCATTAAATAGCATTAGTGTAATTGCGCACACAGGGACCTTGTACTAAAATGTAGGTAATGCAGATTGAATAATGTCAACATGTAATTTGTAAATGTGAATCAGAATGTGCAGACGTCAGCAAATCTTTCAAAGAAATTCAAAAACTGAAAAATGCTGCTTGCGTAATTATTCAACCCCTGTGCTCTGGAAGCTCCAGATGAAAGATGAAAACATATTGCCTTAACGAGGACACAAGTGTCTTACAATTGGCCTCTACCTATGAAACATTAAAACAGCTTACATTTTCTGGATAAATACCCCCTCAGTTGAACTGTCTTTAGAGAGACAGTCTGAAGGAAAGAAGTAAAAAAAAGAAAGAAAAAAAAGAAGAAGACTAAAGAGCATTATAAGGAAGTTAAAGATAAGGTAGTAGAAATTCATAAATTTGGAATAGGGTACAAAATAATATCCAAGAGGTTGGACAGCCCAGTAAGCACTGTTGGATCAATAGAGAGGAAGTGGAAGCTGCATCATACTTTTGCAAGCCACTGTAAACAATCTAGCTTTAAAAATCTAGCTTTAAATACAGTTTACATAACTACCAAGCTAAGTACATAGCTCACTACATAGCTCACTTCCGACAGGTGAAACTGAAAAATGGTTAAATTTCCTGCCTGATTTTGACTTTAAACAGCGTTTTTATTAAAACAAAAAAAAAAATTTTTAAAAATTAAAAAACAGCTCACTACGAGAATTGTCTATATATGCCTAGATGATACCATTTACCATCACATTAAATGAGAATTAATATAAATGTAAATTAGGGGTGGGACTCTCTAGAGTGTACTTAATGTACTTCCAGTAGGACTGTCAGAACGTCAAACAGTTTTTGTAATAATTCCGTTTTCAAAACTTTTAAAAACCCATTTGAATGTTTAAGATCGAAAGTCTATCGAAACGCATGTTTCCTGTGCATGTAATTTATGCCATTTATCATACTTTATTTTCAAAAAATTTTAAATAATGCATACATTGTCTAATTAAATATAAAAAATTTACAAAGTATGTGTCATAAAAGTAATTTTAGTCATTAGTTTTTAACAGGCACTTATTGAAGCTGCGCTTTTTCTGTGGCTGAATCTCAAATGCCATTCTTTAGTTCATATAGTGCACTACGTAGGTTCTACAATGCCATTACGTAATACCCAATGTAGTGAGCGTATATAATGAATAGGAAGCCACTTGGAATTCAGCCCAACTGCCTCCCCTAAGAAATGTAAGCTCAAGCTACATATATGTGACACAAAAACACTACTGCACGTAAATAAATAAAAAAGAATCACAATCAATAAGGTTTAGGATAAAATTATGATATTGCCTCCTCGTGATTTTCTTATATGTGCTTATATGTGACATATGTGACACGGTGTAGGCCTACTGCTAATGTTCTCTTGTCTGTGTGAGTATTAAACTATAGGCTCATTATTATACAAACACATTCAACTACCAAATATTTTAAGTAAGTAAAATTTGAATGCAAAAAGTAATCTGACAGCACTACAATCAGAAATGTTTGTTTATAATTAAAAAATGTCATCAATGCCAAACATTTATGCATCAGCCAATGTAAAAGTCTAATTATAATGTTTTCTGCATCAATGCAATGCCGTGTGTGTGTGCAGCAGCTTGTTCAGTGATGAATGCAGTGTGTGTGAGCAGCAGCTTGTTCAGTGATGAATGCAGTGTGTGTGAGCAGCAGCTTGTTCAGTGATGAATGCAATGTGTGAGAGCAACAGCTGCAGTTACAGTAACAGAGCAGATCACACACTTTACCTTTCCTCTCCAGAGTCGCTCTGCCGTAAGACACAATCTTCTTTAACCGCCTGATACACTCATTCTCCAGGTAGTTCTTCTGGCCCACAGTAGAACCAACATCAGCATCCCACTTGTGTTTGGTAATAACAGCTTTATCGTTAGCTGCAGTCCAGGTGAGAGTTTTCAGATCCAGACTGATGAAATCTTCTCCATCATAACCGAACTGATCGTATCCTCTAACAGTGCCGTCATCATCCAGCTCACAGCCGTACATCCTCTGCAGTGTGTGAACTCCTGCAGAGACACAAACACACATACACACAGAAAAATGTGATGAGGTAAGGTCAGCTGAGCACCATCTCTTTCGACACACTTTTCATTTAAATAGATACATCTCTTTATTTTCTATTGTAACTTTCTTATTCATATTCAGGAGAGATGACTTACTTGTTTATATTTATCAGTGCTGCCATTTCTGAGTTTCTTAAAGGGACATACACCATTTTAATGCTAATTTAAATAGCTAATGGGACTTCCGGATTTTATATATTTTTTTGGATTAAAATTTTCATTTAAAAGAGCGCAAATGAGGCAATAGATCATTAAATAACAAAAAATAAATTTTTCTGCAGATTAAGTTCAGAATGTTTAAGTTTTATTGTGATAACACACACACACACACACACTTTTTACATTAAATATTAAACAGATTATAAAACAGTTTATAAAACTACTTGAGATATTGAAGATATTTAGATTCTGAGGTCATTCTTGCTTTATGGTCTTCATCGGCATCAAAACCCTCAGGTTTGAGCCTGAGATGCCTGACGCAGCACTGGAAGACTAATAGTAGTCCGGGTTGGGAATTCAACTGGGAAATTAACCTTTTATTTTTACTAAACTGTCACGATCAGCAATTTTATTTGCTCGTGCCTTACATTTGATCTTAATGTCTGTATGATGTTAATGATCTGTCTGAGTGAGCAGTGTTGATTTTTTATTAAAAAAATTTTTTTTAAACAGACGTTTGATTAAAACTTAAACTGTCATATCAAAAGTTTATGAAGTTTGGTCTGAATGTTAATAGTGTTAGTCAAAAACTCCCCTCCTTTATTTAAACAGATTGATAATATGTGGATACTAAAGGCTAATTGATTGAAAAAATATTTTATATGAAAACATAAAAATATTTCTACAGCATTCACTGTGCTGTATTAGTTGTGTTCAGTCTTACCTTTAGTATGACTGAAGTGCTCTATTAGTAAATCCACATGGACTTGTTGATCCTGCAGTATCTGCAGTAACCACTCCTGATCACCCTGCAGCTTCCGTGTCTCTGTCTTCCAGTAATTTGGATCATCAGCCTGGATCTTCTTTATCCACTTTATCTTTGAGATCACCTTCCTGCTGTTGTCGTCATAGAACATAAATGGCTCTCCATCCATCAGACCAACAGCAGTGAACTCTGGGAAATACACTCCTGGTGTGACCCCAGTTTGGACGTACTGCAGAGAATGGGTTTCTGTAAAGGTGTAAAAACAGTCGGTTAAAGTGATTAAACACTCATGACATGAAGAGGCAAAAGAATTTCTCAATAAATATTTTATTTAAAAATGATTTCCAGATTCTTAACAATGTGTCCAACATGCTGACCGAGTTCATTAGCCACGCCTCCCACACACACACGTCACCAGTTGTCAGGTAGATGCGACTCCTCAATGTTAGAACTGAAACGAACCTAGTATCGTTCTTTTGGTTCCACGGGCTTTAAAAACAGCTCAGTTATACTTCCCCATATCACGCGCATGTTGTTTCTAAACCAGTCTAGCAGCACTCTTTAGTTACTTCAGCATTTCCATTTGTTTCTTCTTTACTTTCGCTTTCACTTTTGCACGTCTGATATTGTCACACGGTTTGTTTGTTTTCTAAGTTTGATTTGAATCGCTCTTCCTGCTTGTCGTCTAGTTTCTTTTACCCACGCTGTAACTTACTTTAAGCTGCATTTTAAAGGCCTGAACGCCGCCGTATAAATAAGGTTATTATGCGTATGACAAAATTATCGGTATTTTTTTTTTTTTTTTATCTTTCTGTTTCGATAGTCCATTAATCCACACACAAAAAATAAAATAATAATAAATTCTTGTTGGACCCACTAGTGCACGTGAGGTGATACATGTAATACATCGTCAATGTCGCATAACGTGACCATAACATTTAGTTATGAGCTAAAAGGGCTTTTGTTACGGAACTCACCTGCGGACAAAAGATGAACCGATAATGTGAGGCAAAGCAGAGCTGTCAGGCTGGAGTTCTCCATCTCTCGGTTTAAACTTGAATTAAGGAACAGGAGTGGGACACGCGTGCCTGACCGCTAGACCCCCGTCTCGAGCTTCAGATACACGTCACGTGATCACGGAGACGCGCTACAGGGTACAGTACGCACGTGAACCTAGTCGCAGTCGGTACTCCACGGTGCATGTGTCGAGAGCCGACAGACAAATCAACTTCCGAGGACGAGAATGTATCCTCCTCTAACACTATTAGTCCCATATGATATGGATCCGTTTGTAAGTAGAAGATACATTGTTCAGTTATTACTTGTAATAGGGACATTTCATGTTCATAAGATAAAATGGACCGGCTCCGAAGAATTCAAACATTATGCAAACTTCATACAGTTTGCAACAAGTGATAAAGCAATTATGGCATGCGATTTCATTATCAAAGACGACACCTTGCATTTGAAGGTGTCAAAATTCAAATGCAAAAAGGGAAAGAGCGCCTTTATATAGACTGAAGAAACTGTTACCAAAAGGGTTTTTTCAGTATATTCTGGTAACTGGAGAAATGTTTCACTCCTTTCTGCCTAAAACCTGCAAGAATTGAACAGAGAAATGGAGCACAGTGTCGCCCTGCTCAAAGTCCTGCTCTTCCTTACATTTACGTTTCCTCAGGCATCGGCGGGTGAGTCGGATTATTCTCTTAATAACTGTTCATAAATATTTTAATGTTTTGAAGAACTGCGCTGTACTTTTATACATGTGTACACGTGTGAATGAGAAATATTTAAACCACGAGGGAAGCATGTTTGCAAGCTAGTCCGGCAAACCCACCTCCCTGGAACGAGGGAGAAAGAGCCGCTGGAATCTTTTTGGGAGGGGCTATGAACGGCCGCTGAGGCGTGGCCGAGTTCCTGGACGCCGCTGGAGGTGTGGCCGAGCTCCCGGACGCCACTGAGGGTGGCCCCCGGGTGTCCTACTCTGCCCTATCGCCAGTCCCCAGGGAGGACGTCACTGCACCGCCCCCGGGCTTCGGGGACGACGACATTCCTCCGCCACCCGAGCAAGGGGAGGACGTCATCGCACCGCCCCGGGCTTCTGGGATGACGACGTTCCTCCGCCTCCCGAGCAAGGGGAGGAAGTCACCGCACTGCCCCCAGGCTTCGGGGACAGTGACGTTTCTCCGCCTCCCAAGCAAGGGGAGGAAGTCACTTCGCCCCTGGGCGTCGGGGATGGCGACGCCACTTGGCCTCCAGACCCCCGCGGAGGGAGGCCCTCGGGTGTCCGCCGCTGCCGCCGCCGAAGACGTCATCGCTTCGCCCCCGAACTTCGGGAACGGTGACGCCACTTGGCCTCCGGACACCGTGGTGGGAGGCCCCCGGGTGTCCGATGCCGCCGTCGATAACGCCACGCGGCCTCCAGATACCGCAGTGAGAGGCCCCCGGGTGTCCGTTGCCGCCGCCGAGACTATCCTTGTCCAGCCTGCCACCCGGACAGGGACGTAGGCCCCATGGGCCCGGGGCCCCCCTGGACAGCCAGTTGGGGCACAGCAGGAGCAGCGCCGTAGAGGGGGGGGCTCTGTCACACGCGCGGCTGTGTGCGTGATACAGCGTGGCGGTCGTGATGGCGAAGGCAGCCACATGCGCAACAACGCGCTTTTGTTTTCTTTGTTTTCATTTGTTCCCTGTCACGTGAAGTATGTTAAATGTTCCCAGCTGTTCCTCGTCTGTCTTCCCTTGATTTCTAAGTGTTTAAATAACCGCTTGTTGACCATGACAGGCGGATCTTTTTCAGAAACATTTGCTATTGAACTTACCGGAAGTACCGCCGGAAACAACAGCTCCCCAACCTGTACTTTCCTCTCCTTCACCATACCACATCGCAAAACCTAAGAAATACGATGGTAACCCAGCTGGGTGTAAAGGATTTCTACTCTAATGCTCCCTCTATTGCACGCATCAACCACCCAGTTCTGACGCTGAGCAGAACATTTTGATGATAATTCCCTGAAAACAGCAAGATCTGGGAATCTGAGCTAAACAATTTTGCAGAATATTGAAGTTATTATTTTAATGCAAAGGTGAGGTTCACATGCAGCTTCTCCAAAAATACAGTCTTGATTCAGACTCATAATACATGAAACAGATGTAATTTTAAATCCTCTCAGATGCTAACCGCATTGCATTCATTATATCACTGCTCGTGGACAAAGCACTAACATGGGCAAATAACATCTGGAGTTAAGCTCAACAAAATGATCTCTTTATAAAAATGTTTAAGGACGTTTTTGATCACCCAATAGAGGGGAGCACTTTGGGTGAAAACGACAGGGATCAAGGTCAGCTACTGACTATGCACTGGAATTCTGCACACTAGCAGCTAGTAGTGGATGGAATGAATCAGCGCTAGTTGTGGCTTACCATAGAGGTTTATAATCCAGATTTCTTCAGAAATTTCAGCATCGCTAACGGTGTGGCAGCACCGCTAACTTCCCTCTTAAAAGGAGGAACACGTACCTTAAGGTGGAACCCAGCGACTGAACGGGCTTTTCAATCCCTCAAGGAGACCTTTACTTCAGCACCCATCCTGAAACACCCAGATCCCACATGACCCTTCATAGTAGAGGTCGAAGCTTCAGAGGTAGGAGTGGGGGCTATCTTGTCACAACGTTCTGGACAGCCTGAGAAGCTGTATCCTATCGCATTCTTTTCCAAGAAACTGTCACCTGCTGAACGTAACTATGATTTTGGGAACAGGAAGCGCTTAGCTATCAAATTAGCTCTAGAGGAATGGAGACATTGGTTGGATACCATTTACCGTGATCACCGACCATAAAAACCTTAAATACCTGAAATCTGCACAAAGACTCAGTCCTAGACAGGCTAGGTGGTCCCTCTTCTTGTCTAGGTTTAATTTCAGTATCATGTACCGCCCAGGTAGCAAAAATGTAAAGGCTGACGCCCTTTCCCAGGTCCTAACTCAATCTTTAAGAAACACTGATAGCGTCCAACCCATCCTACCATCCTCTCACTTCATCAATGCCATTCAATGGGAGATTCAGAAATCCAGGTAGCCTCACAGAATTGCACCATACCTACCCACTGTCCCAATGGCAAAACTTGCGTTCCTCCCTCCATCCAGGACAAACTCATTACTTGGGTGCATTCTTCATTATCATCAGGACACCCAGGGGAAACAAAAACACAACAACTGATTGCTTGGAGGTATTGGTGGGAGAACATGTTAAGTGATATACACTGATTTGTCTCCTCCTGCTCCATTTGTGCCCAGGCAAAAGTCCCTCGTACACTTCCGGCAGGAAAATTACACCCATTACCCATACCTGAACGTTCTTGGTCACATATCGCCATAGACTTCATTACTGATGTGCCCCCATTTCAGGGTTATACAACAATCCTCACCATTGTCGACAGGTTTTCAAAGGGAGTTAATTTCATTCCCCTTCCTAGTCTCCCATCTGCTTTTCACACAGCCGAAACCCAACAGCTCTTTAGAATGTTTAGCATACCTGAGGACATAGTGTCCGACAGAGGGCCCTAATTTACCTCACGTCTGGCTAGCCTTTATGAAGAAATTAGGGGTTAACCAAGAACTAGGAAAATTTGTGTGCCTATATTGTCATAATCACCAGGAGGATTGGGCATCCCATGGGCTAAAATAGCACAGAACTCCGTCATCCACTCATCCATGGGCCTCACACCATTCCAATGTGTTCTAGGATACCAACCTCCCTTTGTGCTGTGGGACCCCACTTCAACCGATATTCCAGCCGTCGATGATTGGAACTGACGCAGTGAACAAGTTTGGACAAACACTCATCAAAGAATTGAGAGAATCATTCAGAGACACAAGGACCAGACCGATCGACACTGTGGGGCGACATCCAATTACTCTCCAGGAGAAAGAGTATGGCTCTCAACACGGGATCTCTGGAATATAGAGGGAAGTAGAAAACTTAAACCACAATATATTGGTCCTTTTAAAATTATCCAACGTATTAATGATGTTACTTATCGCTTACAGCTACCTCCCCCGTATCTCACCATCTTTCCATGTCTCTCTGTTAAAACCTTTCATGTCTGGGCTCGAGGAGAGTAGCTGGGTCCTAGAAAAGGACATCCTAGACCCTGGTCTAGTAAAGAACTTTCACCACTCACACTCTCAGAAGCTCGCTCCTCATCCTAGAGGTTGTCCTTGTATCCAGTCACCTGCAGTGCCCTACTCGGACTCTTTCGTAATAAACGAACCGTTTAATCTCATTCCACCCCGCTCTCGTCTTCGCTACTTTGTCTGTGTGTGACAGAGGGCTTTTTCATACAGCATTTGAATTTTATTACCACTACAACCGATTAAGAATATAAAATAATTCTGAAGCCCATACATCATTATGACTTGCATACTTTCTCTCATGTCCAAAATCAGTGACCTGATCTTTTTTCATCGAAGTTGTGCACTAGTATATCAGATATCACATACAAAACCTGTAGACTGTAAAAGCCTTTCTTCTGGAATGTTATAAACCAATAAGTGTCTGGCTAAGAAAATACTGGTATGGGACTGTGCCAGGCCACATACAACATAAATCTCTAAATATAAATTCCAAGAATTTAGTACATGTTCCCGATTTATTTAACGAAGGGATGCATATTCTTAATTTCATGTTATTATCCCTTATTATTCCACTAAATAAATTTTCCATTTACTGATGTCTGGGCCAATACTCATCAAATGGCAGCTTTGAAGCAGGCCTATGAATCAATATATGAGTGCTCATAGGTTTAAAACAACCTCATAGCTTAAATAATGACGTGTCTCTTGGTGAGAAGTAGGAACTTCCATTTTTTAGATTCATCACAAGAGAAAAAACAAAGTTACAACTCCTCATCCTCAATAAGAGGACTGCTGAGTTATGGGGTCTTTTTAAATCAGAACAGAATTCCTACCCTACATTTTTTTACTTAATTCTGAAACACAATTCTTGGACGTCATCTTGTTCCCTTTGCATATGATTGGGATGTAAAAGGTTTGGCATAATAATGTCATGAGTGACTCATGGCTATTGTCTACAAAACGCAACACAATACAATCAATACGATTTTGGTACAAAAAATGTGTTGTAGTTGTAAGCTAGTATGATACATTACCGTCTTACAATTAAGAGACTAAGGGTAGCATGAGGGGCAGGATTAGCAGTAATAGCTTTTCTCACCACTCGATTAATCCAACAAGTACACATATAACATGCTGGCTCGACACAGGCCAGCACAGACAACAAATCCCACAATTCCCCCCTTTTACACCGAACACTCATTTCAACAGAACAGGGAATTCTTCTACACAAAAGCAGGCATCCGTGGGGGATCATGGGATATGCTAATGCACACCAACGCAACGATATCGTAGGGTGTAATAGAGCTGTAGTGGGAATGTGTATCTTTGTTGGCCAAATGCAACACCTCGCCAAAATAGTCCCTAACTCATAAAATCAGTGAGCTACCCATTTAAGACCCGCACTGGCACTATTCTCACTGTTACAGCATCCTGCTAACGAACACACCAAGGTCCTGAACAAGGAATTACTATGCATTTGTTCCTGGGTCAGCTGACAATATTTACTCTGTTCACAAAAGGCCTTCCTGATCACTTCCTTTCCCATGGCATATCCAGTGGCCTTTAGGAAGGTGTGACAGGACATGGAATATCCAGGGGTGAGATTAGAAAACAGCAGCTGTTGAAAGATGCCACAGAGAAGCTTGGAGTGTAGCTTTATAGCATTTTGTTCTTTAAGTTGATACAACTTTAGTGCTCTTCCCCTTCCCCATCCCAAAAACGTTCTGTATAAGTACTCTTGAATTATACTCTTTTTTTTCTGTATCTATTTGTAAGTCACTATTACTAATATCACCTCAAAAATTTTATATCATGGTCATATCTGAAGAGCCTGCGAGATCAATGCAGTTTTAGAATATAGAGAATGACCTCTTTATTTATTTAACTCCATATCTGGTCGGTATCATGCTGAATCTTTGAATAGTTTATTTATTTTTTAGCTTG
>JAOUQW010028600.1:0-10888 GCA_028565825.1 Olivaichthys viedmensis
GCTTAGTCCGTTTGTTTAAACCGTGTATGTTTCCAAATAAATATGTTATTTCGTGAGAGCGGCTTCGTGCTTGTGTCTGCACCCGCGCACCTGCAGCACCTCGTGACACTTATCTGTTAATCCCATTTGGTTTATTGAGGTTCTGAGAGGTTCAGCACATTTAAGGGCTACATTTTGGTTTTGACATACACTAGGTTAAAATCCCTCTAATATGCATTCAAAGATTTGTATATTCCTTTTGTTCAAAACAAGTGCATGTGAATTATTATTATTATTATTATTATTATTATTATTATCACAGCAAATGATTTGACCAGCAGCCAATAATTAAGTCTCAAGTTTTCCTCATAGCTTGCTTGATGTTAGATCACAAATCACTGTCACGCCTGCAGGCTTGGACCAGCCTTTTCTTATCAGTCGTGTTCTTTCATTTCAAGCCTCCAGGTCTACATTATTTCTGAGGAATGCTTAGTGTTTCTCCAGGACACGAGTCTGGCTCAGGGAGTGACATCTTTTCTTTGGTCAGAAAGGTAAGATGAAGCAGGTTCAGACTCGTCTGCCCCATCGCACAACACACGTAGTCTTTCTCTTTTATCCTTTCTTTGTTCCTCCTCGTCCGCTCCCTCAGTTTCCTCTGTGCGCTGATTATCCAACTAAAAACGGTTGAAGACTTAGTTCAATGAAGATGAGTCATTAAGTATTGTTTCTTAGTGGCTGAAATTTGAGCTAATGTAAACAGTTTGATGGTGACAGGATGAAGAAAAGTCTTGTTTTTTTTTTTTAAACTGTTTCATAGGGTTGTGAGTGTGTGCCAAACTTTTGATGACCAGTGCATGTACCAAATATTTTGAGGAAACAAGTGTGTCCAATAAGAGACAAGCAGAAAAGGGTCTAATTTAGGGTCTACCGTTGCATTAACTGTATAATTAGTGCCCTCTTTTCTAACATTATACAATGCTGGAATATGGGCTGATTGTGTGAAGAAGGAAGAAATCTAAAAAAATTTAAAAATAGCAAGAGTATCAACTCTTTATTGTATTTGACTGTGTAAATCTCGCTCTCAGCCTGGCCGGATAAACGGGTCCATTCTGAGAGTGTCTGTCAGGACTGAGCCTTAGCCAGCACTAATGTCCTCTGAGTACTCGGGGCCCGATCTGATAACGCAGGTGACTAAAGGCAGTCCAGGAGGTGTGAATGGCTCTTCTTGCCACAAGGAGCCATTAGCTTCACTTTCACACAGAGACAAATGGAGACCAAATGTTTTTCCGCTCTACATTCATAAACAAGAACTGACCCAAATGGCTGACAATGAAACTTTGGGTTTTTGTTCTAGTTCATTTTCCACCAACTAGACCAGACGACTGGAAAGGTCCCAATAATGGAAAGGTCACGTTATCACAGCACATGGTGCGTTTATGCCATTGTTAAGTTGACATTTTTTTAAGCGCCATTGATCTGGGTTATGTTTGTAGCCAGAGCTGCACAATGTATCATTTGTTAATCAATATTGCGATGCTGACCGTTGCAATACTGATACTGGAGCAAGATATAATAACCAGAGATCTCTAACCAGTTATTACATTATTTTATTGTCAGTTTAAGATGCTCCATGTACAGTACTGTGCAAAACGTTTTAGGCACTTGTAAAGAAATTCTGTAAAGCAAAAATACTTTTCATAAAAAGTTCCTGAATATAAAAAATTACTATAAAGAGCAGTAAACAGTAAAAAAAAAGAAAATCAGTGTGTTGGTGTTTCGCAGCCTTTGCCTTTAAAACTGCATCAATTCTCTTAGACACACTGTCATGCAGTTTAATAAGGAAATCAGCTGGTAGGTTGTTCCGAGAATCTTGGAGAACTTGCCACGGTTCTTCTGTAGAACTTTAGTTCTCACTTGCTTCGGTCTCTGCAGGTAAAATCCCAGAACAGCCTTGATTCTGTTTTTATCTAAAAAGTGCTCTACTGCTGAATATGCACAAACATTTCTCTGTTACATTTACATTTTTTGGAATCTGCTCTTTTAGACATCCAAGATAAAGTTTATATAAAACATTTAGGGTTCCAAGACGTTTGCACATTACTGTATGTTAATGTGTTTAAGTGTTTTATGAAGGTGATTCTGTATTTTGTATTTAAGAAGGAGCCGAAGACAAATTCACACTTGTGGACAAAGTTAATAAAATTTAAATTAGATGTAAACGTTTGATCAGTGAGTAATGATGGAGTAATAAAAGCACAGAGACATATCAGCGATATCATAGTCATATTTAATGGCATGTTTCTGTAATCTGTGGTGTGAGAAGAGTCGAACACAGAGACATGTTTTTACCCAGTCTGTGGTGAAAGGAGCGCCGTTTGCCATCAGCTTCCTCACTTCTTCATCCTCACCATTACGCGCAGCTTCTAATAACCGCTTCCCCAAATCCACCAGGGACATCTAGAATACGCACACGCACACCAAGTGTATAACGTCATCAGGACAGAAAGAGTGGATTCCAGCTTGACTTTAAGGTCAATATAATACATTAAGGTTTTGGTGTAACATCCCGGCTGTACGGTGTAACATCAAGGCTTCGGTGTAACATCCCGGCTGTACGGTGTAACATCAAGGCTTCGGTGTAACATCAAGGCTTCGGTGTAACATTAAGGCTTCGGTGTAACGTCACAGCTGTACAGCGAAACATCACGGCTGTACAGCGAAACATCACGGCTGTACGGTGCAACATTAGGGCTTTGGTGTAACGTCACAGCTGTGCGGTGTAACATCACGCTGGCTGTCAGTTTCTAAGTCACATTATTCTATTTTAACGCTCCAAAGTGATGTAAAGGCAGTTTAAGTTAAGCTGAAGGTCATGTGTAATGGTGTAATGTTAGTGAACAGGCAATTATTTAATAATGAAAGAAAAGCACCTGCTACCTGATAATAAGCCTTACATCCAGTGTGACGCTCGCTTGACCGTTTAACCGTGATCTTTGTGCTGCGAGGCTTTTGGGAAACTCAGAAAAGGTGAAACATTTAGTGACACTTTACCATAATAAAGCTAATGTATATCTAATATAATAAATAAATCTCAACAGTTTAGCCAAACTCCATTAACCAGCGTGAATCCTTGTGCATTTCTGAATACAGACTTAATTTAATGTTAATAATGCGCTAACGCTGATACAGGAATAATACATTATTAATACTACTAATAATAACTCTATATATTAATGTTTATTATGTCTGTAATGTACAAACCTTTCACCTGAACTTTAATTTAGCAGGTAAAGACTCACAGAAGCAGTGACACTTTAACAACAGCACAGCTGATAAATACACCGAGGTTTTAGATTTAAATCTTTTATTTTAGCCAAACTTCATTAGCACGAACTCTTTCTGTATGAAGCCAAACTAATAAACTAATACAAAATTCACAATATAGACATTTTTACGAAACGGTTATTCATTTGGCCACAACTTGTGAGCAAAGTTCATGTTAAAAACCTGATTATTAAGTTAATAAACGAAAGGCAGACCTTACATGACTGGAAGACAATAATACAGCCTCATAAATCGTGTATTCCTATCAGTTATTATTTTAATAAAAGTTATAATCCGAATATTTGGGGTTTAAAGCGCCCGCGTGAGTGAAAGCTCGCCGATGCAGTGCGCGGTGTTAGCCAGGTGTTCGTTAGCATGCTAACCAGCTAATGTTAGCTAAACACTTGTTAGCGCAAAAACGTGCAAACAAAAAAAGAACTTCAATATTCCCCAAACTGGAATCGTAAATAAATTATATATTATTTAGACTTACGCACCTTTTCGCTGCTGGTTTGTGACTTTAACTGAACTTTTGTTCACTTTTAGAGCTAGTTCTTTCCCAACGACACTCTCTCAGGCTGAGTCCCAAATGGCTCGGTGTTTCGCGCGCGGTGCACTACATAGGGCGCAGGAGACATTACTACATACACACTTAAGTGCGCTTATATAGGGAGCAATGACACATTCGGGATTCGGCCTATTGCTCACGCTGATTGGCCGCCGCGACGACTTCTTCTTCTTCATCTTTAGCGTTTCCAATGGCGGAAGTTAATGTTTAAAGTCTTATCTTTAAATATTGTTAATGTTACTGTTATCTTAATCTTAACGTTTTATTATTAATAACGTTATTAAAATTCCGTGACCGCCGCTGTGTTTAAAACGGTCACGCAGATAAAACTTATTAAACTGCATTTATATTTAAGTGTAAACCGTGTAATGTGTACATTTTAGCGCCACCTGCTGGTCTGGAATGAAACTGAATCGTAAATATAAAAGGAAGGTGGTGAGAATTTTCTCTCCAGCAGTTAATAATAATAAAAAAATAATCCACAAACATTTCTCATAGAAAAAAAAAATACATTTTGATACACTTACTGAGAATAAGAGGGTTGCATTTTTACTCAATAATTTAAATTCATACTTGCATAACTATAAATATGCAACATAACTACTCTTAAAAGCTGTCTATTTTATGCCATTTTAAAAATTCGTTACAAAATAAATACACTGAAATGGCCTTTACATATGTTAATTCATTAAAAAATATATATTATAAAAAATAATAAATCGATAAGAAATATCTACTTCTCTAAACTTTAAAAAAAGATCTACAATGACTCAGTTTGTATTCTGTGTGTTTCTGAAGTCTTTAAATCGTTTGCCATTTTTCATTATTTATTTTAAGCTGTAAATGTTTAAGATATATAAATAAGTATAAATTAATAAAGGCCGTGTGAATACGTTGGTGTTAAACCATGTTCTCGGGGTTTGACACAAAATCAGCTATTTTAGCTTACCTAGGCCACATCGTTTAAAGTAATTATATTACAGTTATTATAATTTGTTATTATTAAGCCTGTGTGGAAGTCTGTACATTAAGCATACTTATACAGTTCAATATACTATTTATTTATTTTATATTATTATACAACACAGCATATCTCTTGTATTGTTTATTTTTTCCCCTCTATTCTTATCTTTATTCTATTTTATTTAATAGTAACTGCTTTGTTGTTGCAGCTCTGCAACGTAAGAATTTCACCTTTTATACTTTTTATCCCTGTATAAACTCTGATGTGACAATAAATCTAAATCATTTAAAGATTAAACTCTCACTATTAAATGGCACATTATGATCCTATAATGTTTACTAAATCATTTTAACGTGCACTATTAGAGATGATGTAAAAGCTGTTTATTAAATTAAAATGATAACACTGAAATAAACAGAGGAAAATACTGCAGACTTTAACAGTGAAGACAATAATATGAGAATGAGAATAATTTGAATAAAGTGATGCAGTAAAACCGCTCAGTGAGGAAAAACATTTCATCTGGCCTTTATTCACGTCCGACCTTCCAGTTTCTGTCACATTTCATCTGAGGGCATAAATAATCACGTACAACTGAAATACTGGGGTTAAAAATAAGAAGGTGTACGGGTCGTTAAGCAGCATGGCTTTAAACATGACCTCCGGGACGCGCCGGGCTTCCAGACCACACTCAATCTGAGACGTTTACTTTTCTTAATTTAACACTCGAGACTCCAGCGTGTGAAAAATACATGATTTCCAAAAATAAAGAAATAAAAGCACCCTAATAAACAGGAGGACAGGATGGGGGTGTGATCAGGGGGCGGAGCCTCACAGCAGCAGACTGAAGTCCAGCATGTCGATGCTGGCGATCGGCTCCTTCCAGTAATTGAAGGTCGAGTACTCGGGCAGCTCAAGGTCGTCGTCGTGGTCCAGCATCGCAGAATGTTTCGCCGTTTTCCCACCTGGAGAACCGTTCTTGGATTTGGCCCCGGCGAGTCCCAGGTCCTCGAGCTCGGACAGGTTCACAGACGGGATGGGGGGCCTCCAGAACAGGAACGAGTCGAACTGGCTGGTCGTCACGTCCAACATGTTAACCTGCACATCAAACAAACAAAATGTCATGACGTCAAGTGCTCGTCTCATCAGAATCAGAATTCTGTTATTCACCAAGTGCAGATGTACGAGGAATTTCTCTCAGTGTCATGTCGCATACATCAAATACAACAGTACAATACAATTACAGTACAGTGCAAAAATGCAGGAAACAATATGCCATAATTACAATCAGGAACGGTCTTTGCACTAGGTAAGGGTAGGCAGCTGCCAAGGGCTCCATGAAAATACAAATGAGATACATGTATTGATGTTAATTAACTTATACAAATATATACACATATACAAAAGACTGTTATAAGGCTGTTGCTATTGTAGCGATTATTTTCAGTGATGTCGATGCAGCCCCCTCGTGGTTATAAGGGACTATTCCATATTATTATTTGATGATGCAGCTGCGTGAAGGCAGACAGCTACGAGCAAGGCAATCAAGCGTTAGCTACAGTGTGAGGAGGCTCTTCTGTTGTCTGTTGACTCCGAGTGGAGTAGAAAATATCCAAAAGGAGGGAGGAAAGCAAAAAGTTTGCTGCTATGCTCCCAAAGCTTCGTTTTTTCAGTCAGAACAGCATGCTGCCCGGCTCTGCAGACCGAAATGCTAACGCTAATGTTAATATATACACGAGCGTTCAAAAGAGTGGAATCACATGTGTTCATTAAATATGACCAGTCTTCTACAGTGTAGTAATGTAATATAAACCTCACACCTAAAACTCTTTACACATTCTGTTTCATATTTAAAGTATTTTAAAAAGATAAAAATATGATAAAGGAGATATGACTCTACATAGATAATTCCAGTTTATTATTCAAGTCTCCACTTCAAGATTTGATCACCGCTTTATTAAAACAAGATGCATTCTGGGTATTAATGTTTATATGAACATCACTCTCGATATAAAACTTTCATAGTTATTTTGGAGTCATGATTCTGGACACATGATGTTTTACAGCTGAATACAAATCATCTGAAAGATAGATCATCTATAAAATGATTGTAATATGATTCTTTGAAACTAAATGCACTTTATAGCACTGAAACACTGATTCCACACTTTTAAACACTCGTGTATCTCTGACAGTCGACACCGCACTGTACAACAGCAGGCTGGACAAGTCGAGTCAAGGGAACACCGGCGTAAATACATTCCTGTCTTATGCGTCATTTCATTTCAAGATACGAAAATAAAAAAGGCGGACAGAGGCGTTTCTTTTTTTTGTTCGTTTTTGTCTTTTTAATTAAATACTTTATTAGAATAAAGCAAAGATCAACAAAAATGAGGATATCATATACATATAGACCACAATGTAAACAATATAAACAAACCGACAACGCCGGGTGGAGGCAACAAATACACTCATCCGGAAATAAATAAATAAATAAATCCTGAAGCACATTATATAATACAAATTTGGAGCGTAGATTCCACGTTTGAACAGCTTTCCTGCTGCGTGAGGTAGATAAGGTTTGCGTAAAGCATTTCACATCCTTTTTCAAAGTGACAAAACATTTATCTGTAATAGTTTGCCAGAAATATCATGAAATTACAAATAAAATATTAATTAATCCAGTTCTCTTTAATAATTAATAAACCCAAATAATACACAGATCCATTTGTAGGTGAAGTGTAAGCCAGAAAATTCCAGAAAGCTAATTAAAACTGCATTTATATTAAAGTGTAGACAGTATTGTAGCGCCACCTGCTGGTCTGGAATGAAACTGAACTGTAACAAAATTCTCTCTCCAGCAGTTCATGAAAAGAAATTTAATTAATCCACCAACATTCCTCATAAATTTTTTTTTTTTTATTTAGTTTCACTTACTGACGATAAGGGGATCAATAATGTAAATATTTTACAAGGCATAACATTTGATTTGCTGTGTTCAAACTGGGCTTCATGTAGCAAACTAGTGGACAGATCACCAGGAAATCTCTTCATACACGTTTGGGTTTACTAAAAGAGGGAAAGTGCGTTATTATTATAAAATCCCCTCCTTTTTTCAGCAAGTGGCCACTTGTGAGTCGTGAGAGAAGTCGATGAGGGCGTCTTTATCTTAAAACAGTATCTTTTCTGTTAAAACTGTTAAAACATGCCCTCATCTTTATATACTCGCTTCATTAAGCTCCATTAAAATAGCAGCAATGGGCCATATTTACATCTTAAACTTTATCATCATCCACATCACTTCTGCTACAATGGGTCTGTTTGGGGTGGCGTATTTAGGGAGGAGTGACGCTATTCTCTGTCTGCACCCTTGTAATAAATGGACCCCATATGGAAAAACACAGATAAAGTGCATTTATTTTAAACCACCTGTCTGTGTTCTAACTGTTGTTTATTATCCTGCATATTATTTTACTTTATTCCTCATTATAGTTCTAGTTACTGTCAAGAGTCTGTGGGTTATTAAAAACTCCATATTTCTATTTATATGGATAAAAATCATTTGTTATTCCTATAATTGTTGAAATACATTTTAAAATGTATGAACATGTCAGGAAATGTGTTTAGTTTGATGTAGGTCACATTTTAAATACAATTAAGAGGGTTTTTTATATGTATGAAATATATTCTGTAATAAGTTGGAGTGTAAAGCATTAGGAAGGAAACAAAGGCTCTAAATGTTGAATTTGTGGATTTTGCTGTGTAATTGTCGCTCAGGTTGCATGAAAATGAACTTGAGATGAGTCTATATGACTTAATATAAATCTATAGTTACAGTTTTTTCCCTAAAATGTATGTTTTATAGGGAATGAGGAAGAGGTGATATTTAAATTGTGATTAATCTAATAAAACAGTAATATTCAATCTGGCAACCCTATAGCTGACCAGCTGTATCCCCATTAAAATCTATTTAACATATAATTAAACATGGCCTATAAAATGTGTTGAGTTCTTTTTGTTGTTGTATTAATTGCTTATATGTAATCTTAAATAAACATAATCTTAAATTCACACAGAGAATTTGAATTTGCGGATTTTGCTGTGCATTTGTCGCTCCGGGTTGCCAGATTGTTCAAGTATATTAAAATCACACAGGCTTGTAAAAAAAATATATATAATTTTTATATATATTTACAGGTTTTATATTATTTATAGAGAATTCGGTGGAGGTATTAAAATGCGATTAGGCTCTAAAGCAGCAACAATAGCATTAATTTATTTATTACCCCATCTGTCTCTCATCAGGAATGTGTGTATGTATATATATATATATATATATTTAATATCTATAAAAATTATATATAAATAAATAATTTTATAGATATTAAATCAAACACTGTGGCTCTATTTGGATGGATGTGTGCTGTAGATATTTAAAGCTATACCTTGTGACTGACCTGGACTAAATATAACCGAATATAGACCACCTGACACATATTTATATCCAACTAAAAATACTTAACAGCTTTAAAATCTTTTTAAAATCAGATTTAAAACCGTATAAACAGGCTGCAAGATGTTTATTTGACGGTATCGCGCATCTCCTTAGATAAATAGCTCCCTGTTATAAGCACGATAAAGTGACGCGTGAGGCAAATTATAGCACAAAAATAAAAAATAGATTTAATATAAAATAGTATTGTCTACCTTGTTGGTTGTCTTGAACCGCAGTAGAGCTGCTGTCAGTGTTAAAATCCGGGGCTTGTCTTTGTGCTGCTCTTCTTCTTCTTCTTCTCGCCGGTTTCCAGTCCACCACACCCTGTAACACACTCACAGCTCACCGCGCGAGCCCCTTTATATCACCCGCATACTAGCGTACTACATAGTATGCCAGAATACCACGTGACCACTCAGTGGCGTATGAGCTTGCCCGTACTGTTTAGTACGCTAGTATGCGGTTTGAGGACGTAGCCATGGCGACCCGCGAGACGGCTTCTCGTTCGTTCTCTGGGGTGCAGTCATGCTAATCTGTTAGCCTCAGTGACAGGTGCACAGATGGGCGATGAATAAATGTTTTTTTGGCGTGATTTTTAACCGCTACTCACATTCTGTGTGGTGTAAGAACACATCTAGAGAAATATTTTTTCGAAAATCTAAAAATATTAAGACTTGTAGTTCTTTTTTAATAGTTCAGGTTTTTGTGTGTGTGCTGAACTACATATCCACTGAAGAAACGCGGGATTCTGGACGAATCAGAACCTGCCATCTCATCCGGGGATTACAACCCCTCAGCTTGTGATGTGCCAAATTATTCTTTTTAGAAATTTGAGTCATTTAGGTCGGTACAATAGAATGAGTCGAATCTTTAACTCACTGATTCGTTTGGGCTTTTGTAGAACGTTAATGCAAAAAAAAAAACAAAAAAAAAACAGTTTACATTTTTTATAAAATACATACGCATGTGTGATGACAAGGTCAACAGTATAATCAAGTCACATGCACTTAATGATTTAAGAACTGTTTCCGTAGTTTATTAATTTGCATGCTTCATTATAGAGGTTTATTTTTCACTTTATTGTTCACTGCCATTAATGCTATAACACAACTTGTTCTGTTTGTTTAAACGACAGTGGTTCTCTCAGACACAATTGTCACACTGTGGTGTTGTATTAAAGAAAACGTTTGACAACACTTTTCTGGGCTCCAAACTAAACACATTGGTCATTTTGAATATTTGTGTAGAGTTGTAAGATCTTCCATGATTATGCACAAGTATGGTAAATATACACACCGCGTATTTTTATTAGGGGGAGTGTCGTATCTTTTTTAATGTCTTGTGATTTATTTGTGTTTTATTCAACATTTTGTTGCATTACTAGATGGCCGTTTCCGCCATCAAACAAATTAATATTTTTTTTAAATCATAATTCTCAGAAATTAAGTCATAATTACAACTTAGTATCCCATAATACTAGGGGCAGTGGTGGCTCAGTGGTTAGGGCTCTGGGCTACTGATCAGAAGGTCGTGGGTTCAAGCCTCAGCTCCACCAAGC